>CAUYRH010128597.1:0-13685 GCA_963574655.1 Perodicticus potto | reverse complement strand
AGAAGCCCTTGCTCTTGCTGAATGTAAACATGGAAGTTAGGCAAAAGCAAAGCTCATTGAAGCAAGATTTAAGAAACAAAAAACTGCTAAAATAGCCTGATGTAAGCAATGTCAGCAACCAGTTGAGGAAGGAAAGAAGAGAAATAAAACAAGATTAACTAAAATATAAATAAAAAAGTAAGCAACAACCAAAAACACCTATGTATATTTATAAATATACACATATATATATGATCTTAGGGACTCTAATATGTTTATGCTGCAGTATACCTCCGGACACCTGGTGGCGCTGTGAATTTGGGGGGCAAACAACACAGCTGGTAGCCTATCTCTGGTTCCCAGGCTTGGAGCAGTTGGCAGCTTACCTGTTCTTGGTGGTCACCCATTCACCTCCACGCTCAGCACCCGCAGATCTTGGATTCCAGAGTTCTCCACAATTCTTCAGAGACAGGTGTCACTGTTCTCCACAATTCTTCCAAGACAGGTGTCACTGTTCTCCACAATGCTTCAGAGACAGGTGTCACTGTTCTCCACAGTTCTTCCAAGACAGGTGTCACTGTTCTCCACAATGCTTCTGAGACAGGTGTCACTGTTCTCCACAATTCTTCAGAGACAGGTGTCACTGTTCTCCACAATGCTTCTGAGACAGGTGTCACTGTTCTCCACAATGCTTCCGAGACAGGTGTCACTGTTCTCCACAGTTCTTCAGAGACAGGTGTCACAGTTTTCCTCCAGCTATTCCAGCGGCGTCCCTGGGCCTGTCCCCAGTGTGGGTCCCTCCGCAGGCAGAATCCAGACAGCGCCGTGGGCCCCAGAAGAGGACCGCGTACCTCAGCTTCTCTGCTTTACCACGATGGTGTATCCTGGACCAGGAATCTTCCCTGTGTGGATCTTTCACCCGCTGCCGAACCACAGAAGGACAGCTCCAGACTGCACCCCAAATTGGCCCCCAAATTCGCCCCCAAATTCTGCCCGGGCATGCCCACTTCTCCAGTCTTTCCAGAGTCTCTGAGCCTGACAGGAGTAGTCGGTTCCCCACAGGTGGAACTCAGACCCTGGACCTTAAGCCCCCAGTGAGAGGCCTGTCTACACGAGCTACTGGTGTCCTTTACTACAGTGGGGTCCCCCTGTCCAGGAACTTTCCTCCTATGGATACTTCACCTGTTGCCAAACCATGGCAGAGCTGCCCCAGACAGCACCCCAATCTGGCCACCAAATTCTGCTCCGGAGAGCACCCTTCTCCAATCTCTCCACTCAATGCCTAGCTTCCCCCAAGAACTAAAAACTGCAAGAGGTTTCTTCTGGGACCTCTGTGCCTCCTCCTGGGAAACGGCAGATGGGATTTTTGGCAGGAAGGGAGCTGTGCCAGGCTGAGCTGAGTCCACAGGGCTATGGGGCTACTTTCAGTCCACAACTGAGCCTGCCTCCAGCGTATGAGCAGGACTTGTCCACCTTCTATTTGGACTCTAAACCTCCTACAAAGGAACTTTTCCAAGTCATTTTTTCTGTAGGGGTGGTGAGCTGGAGACCTCCTTTTCTACCTACCATTTTGTTAATGTCACTCACACGTGTGTGTTTCCACATGCCTGTGAGTTCCTGATCTTTAGATACCCATTTGGTAACACCTGGAAACCATCATTATCTTCTGCAGTAATTGCCATGCAAGTTACTTATTAAGAAATGGATCTTAGGAAAAAACTTGGGCTCAACTTCGTGGGAAATTTGTAGGAAAAGAGAGGCCAGTTTTAATATAAAAACTTTCTGCCATGAAAATATAACAGATATCACTGAAACTTAGTTCTTTGGGATAATCTAAAGTATTACTCCCCTTCTATAGTAATAATTGTGATGGGGGATGTTATGAAAATTTTTGACATTTGTAAAAGATAATTATCTTGTGGTATTTCTTTGTCTTGGGGAAAAAGGCATAATTTTTTTAGCTAAAAGGAAGCTATATGACATCTTCAACTTAAAACTTAGTGTTTAAGATAATTATATTTATGAATAACTGAAAATTTGATGTCTTACACCCATAGGAAATATCATTTGTGCTCACAAACATCAGATCATTTAACTCAGTGTGCTCACAGACTTAACTAGAACAGCTATTTTCCAAGCTATTACGATTTTGCTCAGCTATTATGTTTACTCTTTCAGTACTGCTGTGTTTGTTAGTATTGAGAGTGTTACCATATTGCTCTACAATCATGCATAAGAAATAAATGAGCTGCTGTTGTCTTTCTTCATAAGCGCATCTAATTTGCTCATTCATCTATTTGATCAGCTAGGCAGAAGGGAGAGTGCAGACATTCCTAATAATCATGGTTTGTTTTCTTTTTTTTCAGCCATGCAATGATGGACCTGCTTGTCGATCTTTGCCTTCAGAATCACCTGAATCCATCTCACCATGCCCTTGAGATTCGGTCTTCGGAGACCCAACAGCCTTTGAGTTTTAAACCAAATACTTTGGTTGGGACGCTGAATGTGCACACTGTGTTTCTGAAAGAAAAAGTTCCTGAAGAGAAGGTTAAGCCTGGGCCACCTAAGATGCCTGAGGTCTGTAGGTGCGCACAGGGACACCTGTGTCTGAGTGTGTGGGAGATGTCAAGGAGAGGCCAGCACTGCTGTGGTTGAGCTCTCTACTTCTGTGCTAGGCAAAGCTGATTGAGTTTATTGTAGGAGACAGAATTTATAGCATTTGAAAGTATTTATTATTTTAACACTGTTCCTTTATGTATAGAAGGGGGACTGCTCTAGATGAGAGTGTCTACTAAAACTCTCTTCAAAGGTAGACACGGTCTCTGTACAATTCTGTATTTTCCAATATGATAGTCACTGGCCACGTATGTTTTCTTGGATATTTATTGCAACTTATGTATTTAAATTAATTTCAGTCTTTCCTTCCTTCCTTCCTTCCTCCCTCCCTCCCTCCCTCCCTCCCCAGCCCCCTTCTCTTTCTTTATTTCTTTTTTTTTGAGGCAGATTTTCACTGAGCTGAGCTGAAGGGATCCTCCTGCCTTGGCCAGGACTGTAGTCACACACACCACTGCCCCTCGCTCATTTCTTGTCTTTATTTTTAATTTACACGTGTGGCTTTTGAACACTTGCAATGTAGCTAAGTGTGAGTGAGAAACAGAGATTTTATTCAGTTTAAATTAATTTTAATTTAAATAGCTGCCAGTAGCTGGTGGCTACCCTGGTAAGCAGTGCAGTTACCGAGTGCTGCCTGCTGAGGATCCCTAGAGGATCTGAGCATCTGGACACAGGGAACTTTCCCTTTTGAAAAGTTAATGTCAGAAATATTTACTCCTTGTTGCGTTTGCAGAATATGTTATCCTGTTTATGGCTTTATTCCAGGGTTTTGGATATTGACTAAAACTAATTCAAGTACCTTTTTGTCCTTTCTAAGTGCCCCTTCATTTCTTTAGATTTTTAGAAGATCCGATGGATTTTTCTGTTTTTAAAAATGGCAATCTGGTGCACAGTCCAGGTCCTGTGAATTTCTAGGTTTGGTTGGTTCATAGATTCTAATCGTTCTCTTCTAATCAATGTTTAGAGGGGATTTTCCCTCATTTTTCAAGTAAAAACTTTGTGTCTGCCCTGTGGCTTCTCTGGACTCCTGGCCCCAGTGGCAGGTGAGCCTAGGTGTATTTACGGTGCTGCGTGGTAAGGAGCAGTGGCTTCCCTCTCCCCTCCTAAAGCACATCCTTACCACGGTCACCGAGCCCTGGCACTCAGGCTGGAAGGGAGCGTGAGGCCTGTTCAGTGCACCTTTACCGTGACCTCCTCTGCAGCATCTCAGCACCATTTGGGTGATCGTTAAAGGCTGAATAAGTTGGCTGGATGAAACTCTGCATGTTACATTTTATGATGGGCCATTTTATCTGTAGTCACTTAGAATCAGCATTAGTCAAATTGATTATTTTTCTTTCTGATGATTGTATGTCTACTATTTTTAAAAGAAAATTGTATTTGTAGCATAAAATAGGTTTTGATAGTGTATATATAAACATGTGTGAGTCCGTGCACACTGTGTATACAGTGTGTTTCTATGATCCATGTATTTATGTGGCTATTTTGACTGCTTAAACAAAAATTTGATACCATTTTTTTGAGGGGTTTTCTTCAAATTATCCATACTACTTCTAAACTATTTTCCTTTAGAAAATATATATAAGCGCCTTATGTGCCTGTCTGGCCAGAATCCTTGAAAAGATGGTATATGTGTTGGATTTTAAATTTAGAGCCCTCACTGATGCTCACTTTCCTGTGTTGTTAGCAGCTTGTTCATTAGTCAGAGAGTCTCTGATAAATTTTTTGTTCCAGCCACTGATTTTTCATTTTTCATTATGCTATTTTCCCTCATAAATCACTAAATTTGTAGAAGAAAGATTGGGGCCACACAAAATCCTGCCACATTCAATTGTAGAATTGACATACGAGTTGAAGCCGTTGTGGGAAGGTGTACTTACAGAATTCTCTTTGTCTGTGTGTGCTTCTAGAAATCCGTGCGTTTGGTAGTGAATTACCTGCGAACACAAAAAGCTGTTGTGCGTGTGAGCCCTGAGGTACCTCTCCAGAATATTCTCCCAGTCATTTGTGCAAAGTGCGAGGTCACTCCAGAGCACGTGGTTCTCCTGAGGGACAACATTGCCGGAGAGGAGCTGGAGCTGTCCAAGTCCCTGAGTGAGCTGGGGATAAAGGAGCTGTACGCCTGGGACAACAGGAGAGGTGAGGCGTGCTGTGCCCCGCACGCGCTGCCCTGCGCACGCTCGCACGTTCCCACACGCACACATGCTCACACTCGTACACATGTGTGACCTGTCATCTCTCCTTGCAGCTCTTCTTAGCTCTGGGGAGAGATGGATACGTGAATTTCAAGGCAACTCCAATTTTGCCCAAACCCGGGTTGATGTAGACAAAAAAAGAAATTTGTCTGTTTTCATTCCTCTTGATTGTAACTCTGCCTCTTTGTCCCAGTCCTGAATATGTCCTTCACTCTTTGTCACCCTGCACACCCTTATGAGATAAGGAAAAGGGGTGGAGGAGGAAGAGGAGAGATTAGAGGTTATGCTCTAACGTGACTATTCAAAAACTACAGGTAGTATTCCCTTGACTCTCTTTTTCCGTTGCCATTAGCTGCTCCCAGATTTTAGACATTGCTTATATCCCAAACTAGTAGCAGCAGGCATTCAGCTGTCCCCTAAAACCGAACAAGTTCAGTATCCCCTTAGGCTTTCTCACCGTTGTTGACCAGTGACATCTCACTCATGGTGGAAATCTGGCCCTTAGCTTGAGATCACAGCTACAGTTGCTGGTCACAGTGGTGGCCACAGAGGCCGGGTTTTTACAGAGACCGATAGGTTGTGTAGGCAGATTCTTGGATTAATACAGAGGGCTGACTGCATATTTAGACAGCTGTTTGGCAAAATAAAATTTTATATTTGTTGGCCTTTGAATTATTACAACGGACTTAGAAAAGTTTAGAATAGAAAAGTTTCTATTCTGATGAGTTGATACCTGTTATCTCTGTTTATTTATTCCACAATTATTGAATAAATTGGGGTTTTAAAATACATACATGAATTTTTGTATGTATTTTACAAAAAAATACATACAGCTATTTTTCTATAGCTTCTTTTCTAACTTCTTCCAACAAAAAACCGTATTTTTTAATTACCAAATTTGTTGTGACTCATGACCACAGTGGAGTGAGTCCCTGTCCCCTCCTCTAAACGGCCTTTGTCTTCCTGGCAATCTGGGCCCTAGATCTGATTTGACATTCAAGAGAGGATTTAGCTCCATTGAGTTTTAGATACATGGACTATTTGTCCCTTCACAAAAAAATACTGTGACATTTGAGAATAATGCGTCTTGTGTTTTATACAGTATCCTTTTAAGACACAGACAAAAATACTCTCAGCATCACCGCAGGCAACAGGCCTGCTTGCAGTGGGAGGGACTGTCGGGTGCATCAGCCCTATTTACTTGTGGTTTATATGACTCTTTGGAAATGGTTTTCACTGGGGAAGACAAAAAGGAAAGAAAGAAACGGTCCCACATTTAGATATCTCAAAGAAAAAAGCTTGCACAGAAGAGTGTTTCTGTGACATGTGAACACTTGGATACAACTTGAAAGGTAGAAGTAGAAACTGCTCCCTGGGAAAAGTCATATAAACTTGACTCTCTGTTAAGGAGAGGCCCCCAGCAAGCACACAGGAGCCGGACGAAGTGTTCAGTGGGCTCAGGGCCTAAGGAGAGGCTCCCAGCAAGCACACAGGAGCCGGACAAAGTGTTCAGTGGGCTCGGGGCCCGGTGCAGCTCTTCTGATCCCCATGCCGAACAGAGCCCAGAGCACACTGGTGCGGCCAGCTTTGCTGTTGGGGTCTGTAGCTCTCCTGTCCTTGGTATAAGCCACCTGACCCCAAGCCCCTGAGTCCCCCTTCCCCATCCCCCAGACCCTATGAGTCTTCCTGCTGTGGGCCTGCTCCAGCCCCATGGCCAGCACCCTTCTCCCTTGGACCATGCCTGTGCCCTTGATTATATCCTTTCCAAACACCTTTATCCCATCCTACTCACTGTCATACATTTGAGAAGAGGCTCATTCAGAGGACATTGCTGAGAACCCCTCCTCCCCTGCAGCTGACCTGGGCAGGGCTGCTTGGGACTGCAGGAGGAGCCACATCTTCTGCCCCTCTTGGTTTATACAAGGAGCCGAGGGGTGTCACCTCCCTGAGCCCTGTAGCTGCTGGAGAACAGGAAGAGGCACTGCTAGGCAGGGCCAACTCTCCTGGAATCCCTGGTAGCCACAGCCTGGCAAAGCTAAGGAAAGGCTTTGCTGCCACCTATGAACACTGCAGCCCTTAGCAGGCTGTGGAACTGCCGCCCCAGGAGGACAGTCCCAGAGATGCAGCCGGCTTGCAGGAGGGGGAGCCCAGGGATGCAGCCAGCCTGTAGGTGGGCGAGCCCAGGGATGCAGCCGGCCTGCAGGAGGGGGAGCCCACGGATGGAGCCGGCCTGCAGGAGGGGGAGCCCAGAGATGCAGCCAGCCTGTAGGTGGGTGAGGGATGCAGCCGGCCTGCAGGAGGGGGAGCCCAGAGATGCAGCTGGCCTGCAGGAGGGGGAGCCCAGAGATGCAGCCAGCCTGTAGGTGTGAGGGATGCAGCCGGCCTGCAGGAGGGGGAGTCCACGGATGGAGCTGGCCTGCAGGAGGGGGAGCCCAGAGATGCAGCCAGCCTGTAGGTGGGCGAGCCCAGGGATACAGCCGGCCAGCAGGAGGCCTGGGGCAGGCGCTCCTGCAGACCTCCAGTCTGGTCCTCATGCTCTCATAATCTGCCTTTTCCAGTTCTTCTGACCAAAACTCAGTCTGAGCCTTCCTTGAGCTGCCAAGGTACAGTGTGTCCAGGGCTTCCTGCCTCTCCGTGTGGCTGCACTTTGCATGGCTCTGGGCTAGGAGATGCATGGAGGTGACATTTGTGTGCCAAATCCAAGGCGATACAGGTGTGGCTTGGAGCACCCCTGCGGGGCTTGCCTGGACGGCAGGAGGTTATGGCTTGGTTTCCTGGTTTCCTGGTTGGTTAGTCCAGAGAAGAATGCTTTTGTGTGAGAATTTGCTGTGTGGCTCTAATTGGTAAAAAATAAGAGAGAGACTTTTGTAGAAAACAAGTTCTGTTCCTCGGAATTTCACAACAGGCCGGCGTGGTCTGCCTTCACCTCTGCCTGCCTGCCTGGGTTCACCCCGCATGCTGCGGGATTTGGGGCAGTGTGGAGTTTGAGATTTAACCTTCTGTGTAGTAGAAGTGTGTGCAAATGTCTGACATCTATTTCCTGGAAGTTTTTACTCTTTCTCTTAACACATATGTGCGTGTGTATAGATATGTGGAGATAAACACACACATGTGCACATACGTGTACAGGGCGGATATAAAGTTCGCGTGCAACTTAAATTAGTTTGCTTTTTAAATTGCACACGAACTTTATGTGTAACCCTGTATACACACACATATATATTGGGGTTTTAATGAACATTTTGGAGACATACAGACTTCAACAGGTTCATTAAAACCGGGGCAGTGCCTGTGGCTCAAGGAGTAGGGCGCCAGCCCCATGTACCGGAGGTGGCCGGTTCAAACCCGGCCCTGGCCAAAAAAAAAGTTCATTAAAATCCATAAATATGTGTGTATCCCACTGAGTCTGTATTTTACAGAAAGGTTTGTCCATGCTTATTAAATATTTAGCAATAGATGTTATTTCCAGAAAAAAAAATAAACAAAAACTTAGCACTGTTCTGGGCACAGCTCGAGGGTGGCAGTGCCTGGCCTGACCGGCCTCAGGGAGCCTTCCTGGTGGGGGGCTGCTCCATCCTGGTGAGGGAAGGTGGGCGGGCGAGGGCTCTGTCAGTCCCAGCTGATTGTGTTGGGGGACCTGAGAGTAGGCAGCAGGTGAGTTGTCCCCCGGTGTGTGTGCAGCCTCGTGGTGGGACTGGTCTCCCTTCTGCATTTGCAAGGCAGACCGGGCCCTCCTCTCCCGTTTGCTCTGCGGTGATCTTGTTCCAGTCGCTGAACTGCTGTTATTTTCAGTCTCCTCTCCGGCACCAGGGCGTGGTTTGGCCTGGCTGACCTTCGCCCTGCTCCCCTCCTCTGCACCCTTCACTTCATCTTCATCATGCTTCAGAACAATGCTCTCTTATAATTTTGAATCCCCAAGTTCTTATTAATTTTTAATTTTTTACAAATGAGAGTAAAGTCAAATACACTAGATTTTTTGCGCAACATCTGATACCTTTGGAACTGTGGATTCTCTATCCCAGTTGTGTGTGCTCTGCAGGCCCGGGCGTGCACCGCTGCCCACTGCCGCTCTGACCACACTGTCAGATGTCCTGTGAAGAGTTTGGCTGATGCCGACACCAAGTCCTCCTACTTTGTTCTCAAGCCAGTTCTTCTGCTGAACCTCAGAGCCCTCACAGGAGGCCCTGTAGGAGGCCTCTCTCAGTATGAGGCAAAGGTTTGCCTCTAAATAAACCTGCTCTAGGTCCCATTTATTGTTACAGTTGTCGCTATTGCCATGGCAGTCTTCCTCATAAAGTCTTTCCCCAGGCCAGTATCTTCCAGGGTTTTTCCAATTCTTTCTTTGAAGATTTTTATCGTCTCACGCCTTAAATTTAAGTCCTTTATCCATCTCGAATCAATCTTTGTGAGGGGAGAAATGTGCACATCCAGTTTCAATCTTTTACATGTGAATATCCAGTTCTCCCAGCACCATTTATTGAATAGGGAGTCTTTCTCCCAGTGAATGTTCTTGTGTGGTTTATCAAAGAATAGATAGCTGTAAGTTGTTGGTTTCATTTCCAGATTTTCTATATGATTCCAAGTATCTATGTCTCTATTTTTGTGCCAGTACCATGCTGTCTTGAATACTGTGGCCTTGTAATACAGCCTAAAATCTGGTATAGTGATACCCCCGGCTTTGTTTTTATTACTAAGAACTGCCTTAGCTATACGGGGTTTTTTATGGTTCCATACAAAGCACAGAATCATTTTTTCCAAGTCTTGAAAGTAGGATGTTGGTATTTTAATAGGGATGGCGTTGAATCAGTAAATTGCTCTGGGAAGTATAGACATTTTAAAAATGTTGATTCTTCCTAGCCATGAGCATGGTATGTTCTTCCATTTATTAAAGTCCTCTACTATCTCCTTTCTTAAGGTTTCATAATTTTCTTTATAGAGATCCTTCACCTCTTTTGTTAGGTATATTCCTAAGCATTTCATTTTCTTTGAGGCTATGGTGAAGGGAGTTGTGTCTGTGGTTAACCTCTCATCTTGACTGTTGTTGGCATAAATAAAGGCAACTGACTTATGGACATTGATTTTATATCCTGAGACATTACTGAGGTGGTCTATGAGTTTATGATAGTCTGAACTTTGTTATTTAATTCATTGCTTACTTACTGTTTTCCTATGAATGATTATACTGTGGTTAATATGTTAGCATAGCAGTATTCCCAGATAGTTTTTTGTTTGTTGGGAGGTTGGGCTTTGTGGGGGCAGAGTTAATACTTTGCATGAAATATCTTACTTTATAACAGTGAAATTGCTTTCTCTTTTGTCTTATGATTTTTTTTTTTGAGGTAAAATTTAAGTTTTTGTGTGAGTAGTACTATTATACCTATCTTGAATGTCTTGCTTGTACTGTATCACATCATACCTTTGTTTAATTCTTAATAAACTGTTCAGTTTAAAAAAAATAAAAAAAGAATAAACCTGCTCTAGGGTTACTGCAGAGGTGTGAGCTGTGGGCCCCTGCCATGTTTCTCCTGCCACCAGGGGTCAGTGCAGGTGCCAGGGCTGTCCCTACGCTTCCATCACTGCGGCCAGCCTCAGTCTCGTAGGGCTGGTGACCAGAATAGGAGTTCAGTTTGTCATGTTTGTGATCACTGCCATATAGTTCGTGTACCCATAAACATGTTCTGTATCTTGTTTATCTGTAGGATACTATAATATCATCCATTTTCATACAGTTTCCCAACTTGGGAGTTTTTGACTTTACCATAGTGCAAAAATGATAAGCCTTCAGCGTGCTCCTCGACTTACTGGTTACGGGTGTGTTAAAGATGTGATCCCGTCGTAAGTCAAAGAGCATCTTTACGTCTGTGTAGGTGCCTCTCAGTTCTAACAACACTGCAGTTTATGGATGTCCATACGAACGCACACTGCAGTTTAAAGCTTTGCTCCATGGTGTGGCACATTTTCCTCTTTATAGCTCCACCTGATAGAGGGTTTGGGTCCAGCCGACTTGGAAGTGCACTTGTCTACGCAGCCACATCCTTGCAGGTGGGTCCCTGGCCTGGGTGCTGTGTGACGTGGGGCTCACTGATTTCCTCGCTGGAGCCTTGTGTGTGTACCTGTGAGCCCTGGGCCTCGGGACCAGAGCCTCCGTCCCTGCAGAAGGGCGGAGGGAAAGTGTGTGCTGGATTTTCTGTTTGTTGGGTGGACACTGTTAGTGTTTGTGAATATGCTGTCAATGCACTGGCGGTTATGTCCGTTCTGTATCTCAGATATGAAATTATGTACTAGCAAAGAAAGAGTTAGTTGACGTGTGCCTGTTAGGTTGGTAGTAGGATGGCGGTTCCTAAAGTCCCAGTCTGTGATTTTCCCATCCGTGGAATTAAGTCTGGCTTTCCAGCAGGTGGCAGTGTTGAGGGGAAAAATGCAGTTTTTATCCTCCACATAACACATTTTCCCCCTTTCATCATATCTGTATGCCTCAGAAGAAAGGAAATGAGTGAATTAGTGGCAAAGGCCTGGAGTGGCCTTCACGAGCCCCAGTGAATGAATGGTACTAGTCGGCGGTCATGCTGGAGCTGTGTGCACCAGGCCCCGAGCTCTGTCCCTGGAGGCTAACACAGTCACCCGTGTGCAGGCGAAGGCGCGGAGGTTTCCAGAGGCTGAGCGGTTTCCCGAGTGTGCCTCACACGTGTGTGTATTGCGCTCAGCCTCCCACAGCTTCCCAGGTGTGTTTCTTTCCCAGACTCGGAATGGAACAATCCCTGCAGAGCGCTGGACCTGCCTCTGGAAGTGTGGGGCCCTGAGGGATCACACCTCTCACAGGTTCACAGAGATGCTGCCGTGGCCTCGTCTGACTCCGGGAACCGAGACCCTGGCTGCCTTGTCAGCCACCCAGCACGTGTGGGCTTCAGTGTCCTGTCTGGAACCTGAGAGGACCCATGTTGGTTCTAAAATCCTGATGAAAATACCATAAAAAGGAGGTCGGGAATTTAGAACTGAAAAAGGAAAATAATTGCCCCACTAGAGAACGTTATTACAAAGGAAAACATCCTGGGTGCAGCAGAGGAGTGGAAATGTGAGAATGTTCCTGGGAGATCGATCTGATGGGTTTAACCCCTCCTGGGTGCTGCTCTCTGTCACTTCATGTTCTGGGAATGAGCAGAGAGGTTGCTGGTTTATTTTATTAGTTAGCGTTTGTACCTCCCTCATTAGTCTTAAAACAGATGTTCTGCACTAATGTCACAATCCTTAAAACTGTGGTGTCCAATTCAGCGACCACAGGCCACACATGGCTCTTGGGCCCTACACATGGCCAGTCTGGGCTGAGATTTGCTGAAAGCCAAGAGGCACTCCCTGGAGTTTGAGGAACCAGCACCAAGACCACTGTGAAATGTCTCACCTGTGACTTTCACATTGGTGATGTGATAGCACAGTATTTTTAAATTCAATGAAACTGTTACTAAAATTAATTTCACCTGGTTCTTTTTAAATGCAGCTTATAGAGATCGCCAGATTACGTATGTGATTCCTCTTTGCTTTCTATTGGACGGCGCTACTCTGGAACTTTAATTGATGTGTTTGTTTTTTCATTCTCTAAAAGGGCACAGCCCCACACCCAGAGAAAACGCCTCCATAATCACTAACAGTCTGTATGAGAACCTGTAACTCAGTGGTTCTCAACCTTCCTAATGCCGCGACCCTTGAATACAGTTCCTCATGTTGTGGTCACCCCCAACCTACAATTATTTTCGTTGCTACTTAATAACTGTAATTTTGCTACTGTTATGAATCGTAATGTAAATATCTGATATGCAGGAGATCCCCAAAGGGGTCGCGACCCACAGGTTGAGAACCACTGCTGTAGCGATTTCCTAAATGTGCCTAACAGCTTTCACATGGCTCAGAAGGCTCCAAAAGAAATGGTGATTTCTTCTAAGAATTAAGCTTTAAGAGTAGAAGATTCTTCTGTTAAGATTTTTAAAGTGAAATACTTAAATCTCTTGTTTCAAATGCTGAAAAATAACTTAGTACTTTTCCTCTTTTTTTCCAGAAACTTTTAGAAAATCATCACTTGGCAATGATGAGACAGATAAAGAGAAGAAAAAGTTTCTGGGATTTTTCAAAGTTAACAAAAGAAGCACTAGTAAGGTAATGGATTAAATGCATATACGGCTTTGTGTAATATAAAAATAATTTCTTGAGATATTTTTATTCAACCTATATTGGCATTTTTCTAAATACTCATATTTAGGAATATCAGTTCCTACCAGCAAAGGGGGGGCTTATCATTAGCACTCAGATGACTGACTCTGCTTCCAACACACTTGCTCCTTGATCAGCCGTCTTGGGTGGCGGGGTTCCACTCACCGTGGGCTCCTGACAGCCAGGCTGTGAGCCCTTTTGCCAGTGCACACACAGAGCCCTGCATGTGGTCGAGACTCAGTAAATGCTGTTTGTATAGATGAATGAGTGAATGCATGCCACAGTTAAGTTTAAATAAAATAGCCAGTATCACTATGAGTGATCTGCTGTTTCAAAACTTAATTAACACACGGAGCCTTGAGGTGCTTAAGGCTACTTTGAAGAGGAAAGTCGCCAAGCTGGCCTATTTTCTAGTAATTTTCATATGTTCTCTGGTCCTTCCTCTGTGATCAGGGAATATACCACACAATAAGTTAATTTTAGTTATTTATTTTTTGGGGGGGGCCTTTATTAAATACACCTCAGGGTCAGGTTTTATTTTTATTTATTTATTTATTTTGCAGGGATTTTTTTGTTTGTTTGTTTTTGGGTTTGAACCAGCTACCTCTGGTATATGGGGCCGGGCGCCCTACTCCTTTGAGGCACAGGCACTGCCCAAGGTCAGGTTTTAGATACAATGTTACCGAGTGATTTAAAGTC
>CAUYRH010128594.1:0-17835 GCA_963574655.1 Perodicticus potto | reverse complement strand
TATAGTGATTAAGAAAATGCTATGAGGGCTATCTCTCACAGTACGATCAAAATGTTTCTGATTGTATATGAAGCACATTCTGCCCTATGATTGCACCAATGTACACAATTATGATTTAATAAAATTATTTAAAAAAATCAGGTTATGTGTTCAACTGCTGTTCAGTTGTTTGACTTCCTCATATATTTTGGATATTAGTCTCTTATCAAATGTATGGTCTGCAAATATTTTCTTTAAATCTGTGGGCTGTCTATTCATTTTGTCAGTTATTTACTTTGCTGTGTAGAGCTTTTTAGTTTGATACAGTCACAACTGGGGGACTTGTGCTTTTGAAGTCCATTTCAAGAAATCATTGCCCAAACCAATGCTGCTAAGCTTTTCCTGTATGTTTTCTTCTGGCAGTTTTGTAATTTCATGTCTTACATGTAAGTCATTTGGCCATTTTGAGTGGAATTTTTGTATAAGGTCAAATTTCATTCTTCTGCATGTAGATAACCAGTTTTTCTAACACTGTTTATTGAAGAGACTTCTCTTTCCCCATTGTGTGTTTTTGGCATTGTTGCTAAATATTTTAATTTATTTCTGAGATTTTTCTTCCATTATATTGGTTAATGTGTCTATTTTATGCCAGTGTCATGCTGTTTTTTTTTGAAACAGAGTCTCACGATGTCGCCCTGGGTAGAGTGCTGTGGCGTCACAGCTCACAGCAACCTCAAACTCTTTTTGGGCTTAACGATTCTCTTGCCTCAGCCTCCCAAATGGCTGGGACTATCAGCACTCACCATAACGCCCGGCTATTTTTTGGTTGTAGTTCTCATTGTTGTTTGGCAGGCCCGGGCTGGATTCAAACCCACCAGCTCCAGTGCATGTGGCTGGTACCCTAGCCACTGAGCTACAGTCTCTGAGCCATATCATACTGTTTAGATGAAAATAGTGTTGCTGTATTTTGAAATTAAGGAGTGTGATGCCTTCATCTTTCTCTTTTTGCTTAAGATGTATTTGGCTATTCAGGTTTTTTTTCTGATTCCATATGAATTGTAGGATTGCTTTTTCTATTTCTGTGAAAAAATAACCTTAGAATTTAGATAAGGATTGTATTAACTCTGTGAATCACATGAGATAGTATGGACATTTTAACAATATTAATTTTCTGAATTCATGAAAATGGAAGATTTTTTCATTTACTTGTGTCTTCTTCAATTTCTTTCCTCAATGTTTTACAGATTTCAATACCCCACTTTCATCACTGGACACATCTTCATTGACAAAAGTAGAATAAAACTAGAAATTAATAACAAGAGGTACATTGGAAACTATAAGAAGAAATGTAAATGAAACGATATTCTCCAGAAGGACCAGGAGGTCAATGATGACATTATGTAAGAAATTTTAAAGTTTCTTGAAACAAATGAAAACACACCTCTAGAATACAGATAAATCTCATATGTTCTTTACTCACAAGTATAAGTTAAATACTAAAACAATTGATATCATGGAGCCAGGGAGCTATAATGATGGTTACTAGAGTCTGGGAAGGAAGCAAGGAGGGGAGGTAAAATGGGGATGGTTAACAGGTGCAAAAATAGATGGATGAAGAATGTTTGTTAACACAACAAAGCCACTCTAATCTACAGTAAGTTTGGATATACTTTAAAATAACTAAAAGAGTGAAATTGGAATGTTCCTAACACGAAGAAATGATAAATGCCTGAGGTGATGCATATCCCAATTATTTGTATGCCTGTATCAAAACATCACGTGTACCCTAAATTATGTTTGATATTTACTATTGTTTTTGTTGTTGTAGATGTTCTTTACTTGCCTGGTACCGTATCATTTTAATCATGAAAGAATATTAATTTCATTAAAAAGTCTGTACCAATTTGGATATTATTTTTCTCAGCTACTCTGCCCATGAGGTACGCCAGCCCTTGACCTATGTGCCCTGAAATCCATTTCTCAGGCTTCTTCTTCACTATTCTCCATTATAAAATGTCTGACTCCCATTTCTTATCCTCTGTTCTTTGCAGCAACTAGAAGCCAACTCAGTTCAGCCAAAGATGTCAAGAGATGGATATTAGAGCCCAAGAGCATGGGAATATGCAGAGTTTTTCATCTTCTTCCTCTGTGTAGGAGATGGCTTCTCCTTCAATGCCTGTATCTTGCTAATGGTGACAACTTCCTTCATATTGATCAACCTTGTTTTTTGATCTTGTCAACCACAACTCCTAGTCTCCAGTATTATTACCTTTTCTCTTTGTTCCTCTACCCTAGAGGTGTAAGAATCTTCCTCAAGTTGCTAAGTATCCTTTGCTCTACTATCCTTGTTTGGCTTCGCAAGTAACAAATTTCCTGCATTTGGTCTAGTTTCTGTTTCCAGGATAATCTTTGACTACTGTTAAAGTTCATCAATTATATTGACCAATTTTCTCATTTGAAACCTTGATCTCATTACTAGGAAAAACTCAACTCTGTCATATTCTGTCAAACATATTATGTTGTATATCCATATTCAAAAATTATAAGAGCATAATAGGAACAATAAAACACTAATATAGTCCAGTTTGGGGGAGATTTGGCAGAAGGAGGGAGGGCATGAGGTGGGATCTCACTTCTTGTGCACACTGTGAGGGTGTATAACACGCTCCCTGGGCGAGGGGCTCTTCTACAAATGGAACTTTACCTTGGAAGTGAGAACAGTGTAACCTAAAAATTGTACCTTCATATTAATTTGAAAAAAATTCAAAAAACTAAAAAATTTATAAGAGCATAATGGAGATACTATTCAACTTTTAAAATTTTTGAACTTTAGACATAAAGTTCCACAGTATTGCCTAATGGAGATAGCCTATGCTGTGCTCAGAAAGACATTAAAGCCTTAAATAGATTTATCAGAAAAGGAAACATTTAAAACACCCAAATGATTCAAGAACTACAGAAGCAATAGCATATTAAGCCTAAACGATTAGGAGATAGAAAATAATGAATCTAATGAATAAAAATGATGAATTAGAAGACAGTAGATTTAACTAATTAAAACCAGTTTTGGAAAAGATTTATTTAACACGTTTTAGATAGTATTCCTTTTTAATAGCATTTCCCATATTTACATAAAACTCTTTTGTAGGTGTTATCAATTATAAAAAAACAAATAGAGATAAAGGATGTTATTTAAATAAAGTCCTACAAAATAAACCTCCAGAAGAGATTTAAATAATATAAGAGAATATAATAAATGCGTTTACCATTACCTAACAATAGCAAATGGGGGGGGGGGAGGTTTTAAATACAGAACAAAGGAAAAATAGAATAACCATTCTGTAGCCCTTAATGGATTACTTAATGAGAGCAAAGATTCTCAGTGACTACCAACATCACCACAAAGGAGAAAAGAAACATTTTGTATATTCTAACTGAAATGCAATGTCACTTCTAAAGTGGTCTTGACAATAAATAAACAAATAAACTTTTATCTGACCAAGCTTCGTACTATAACTATTGAGGATTGTTTTGGTTGACTGCCAGATACACTGCGTTCATTACTGTATTTTCTGTATTATGGTGTGTGTTTGAAAATTTCAATGATAAAATTATTTTATTATAAGTATGTCTTTATATTTTAAAAAAAACCTAATTTAGGTAGAAAAATTATCAAAATACTGCATAAATAACTAAAAAGGTTTACAAAAGTATAAAACTTAACTGAACAATACAAAGTAAAATTGTATTTTACTTTGCAATGAAAATCCAATATACCTTCAAAATGTTTCCAGACTAGCCAGGTTTGTTGTATCAAATGGTAAGGGAAAAAAATTAGCATATTAAGTAAACTATTCCAAACTCTACAGAAAGTGAGAAATTATTCATTAATTTTAAGAAGGTAGCTTTCCTTGATGCAAATACCAGATAAAGATACCTGACAAAGGAGCACTTGAGCCAAACATACTCAAAAACAAATATCACAAATAACTCCATAGCATAGCTAGTACAGTGGTGAATTAGTGAAGAAATCAGCTGTGTTCCCAAAATACAAAGATATCACATTAGTAAAAAAGTAGTATAGTGTTATTTACCACAATAAGAGGGTAGAAAAAAATCATGTGGTCATGTTCAGGAGTAAAGTAAAAACCTTTTATATAAATTCAACATAAATTCAAAGGTGATGACTTTTAGCAAGCTTACATAAGAATTCAATTTCCTATGAAACCAGCACATTGTACCCCTTGATTGCACTAATGTACTCGGCTATGATTCAACAATAAAAAATAAAGAAAGAAAGAAAGAAAGAAAGAATTCAATTTCCATATTGTAAAATACAAACAAATGTGCAAAATTTTGAAGTGTTTATCACTGTCTCCAATAACATCTGGAAAAACACAGAAGTATGGATGTATGGTATCAAAGATCTGAATTGGAATGCATAGCCAGTAAAAGCCACACTAATACCAAAATAATACCACACTAATACCAACAAGAGCTGTGAAATGAAAATATATCATCCACGACAGCATTAATGTCTAAAATGTACCTAAATGGAAAACTTATAGAAATTTAGGAGACCTTTATGGAGGAAACAGTAAAAATTTACTTACAAAGGTGAGCAGAAAAAGGGCCACATACAGCAATGTGCTATATTTATTCGGGGAAACAGAATACAGGCAAATTTGAGACATTGGGGGCTCAGTTCCAGATGATTGCAAGAAGGAGAATATCACAAATCATATGATTACTTTTTTTTTTTGTTTCACAGCACATGTAAATGTTACGTTCATGCTATAGTCTATTATGTCTGTTAACTACAATTATCTGAGGCTTCAGTGAGTTGTGATCTTTTGACTTGTGGGAGGCCTCAATGTTGATGGCTGCTGAATGCTGGGGTGGCTATAATGATTTCTTTTTTTTTTTTAATTTTTATTAAATCATAATTGTGTACATTAGTGCAATCATGGGGCATAATATGACGATTTCTTAAAACAAGACAACAATGAAGTTTGCCACATCAGTCGATTCCCGTTTTTATAAAAGATTTCTCTGTAGCATGCTATGCTGTTTGATAGCATTTTTACCCCCAGTAGAACCTCTTTCAAAATTGGAGTCAATCCTTTCAAACCCTATCACTGTTTTAACATCCATGTTTATGTCAGGTTCTAAATTCTTTATTGTCATTTTAACAGTGTTCACAGCATCTTCACCAGGAGTAGATTTTACCTCAAGAAGCCACTTTCTTTGTTCATCCACAAGAAGCAACTCCTCATTCATTCAATTTTACCATATGGCAGTGATTCAGTCATATCTTCAGGATCCACATATAATTCTACTATTCTTGTTATTTCCACTACATCTGCAGTGATTTCTTCCACTAAAGTCTTGAATCCCTCAAGGCCATCCATGAAGATTGCAACAATTTATTCTAAACTACTATTATGTTGATATTTTTACCTCTTCCCGTGAATCATGAGGTTCTTATTGGCATCTGGAATGGTGACTCCTTTCCAAGAGGACTTCAATTTATTTGTCCATATTTGTCAGAGGAATCACTGTCTTTGGTAGCTATACCCTATGAAATGTATTTCTTAAATAGTAAAACTTGATAAGATAACTCCTTGGTCCATGAGTTGCAAAATGCATATTGTGCCAGCAGGCATGAAAACATTACTCTACTTGTACATTTTCATGAGAGGCCTCAAGTGACTAGGTATATTATTAATGAGTAGTAATATATTAAAAGGAATCTTTTTTCTTTTTGAGACAGAGTTTCAAGCTGTTGCTCTGGGTAGAGTGCTGTGGCATCACAGCTCACAGAAACCTCAAACTCTTGAGCTTAAGTGATTCTCTTGCTTCAGCCTCCCAAGTAGCTGGGACTACAGGCACCTGGCTATTTTTTGGTTATAGTTGTCACTGTTGTTTGGCAGGTCAGAGTTAGATTCGAACTTGCTAGCTCCGGTGTATGTGGTTGGCGTGCTAGCTGCTGAGCTATAGGCGCTGAGCCAAAAGGAATCTTTTTCTCCGAGCAAGTCTCAACAATGGGCTTAAAATATTCAGTAAACTGTGCTATAAATAGATGTGGTGTCATTCAGGCTTTGCTATTCTACTTACGGAGCATAGGTAGAGTAGATTTAGCATAATTCTTTAGTGTCCTCAAATTTTGGGAATGGTCAATGAGCATTGGCTTCAACATAAAGTCACCAACTACATTAGCCCCAGAGAGTCAGAGTGTCTTTAGAATTTTGAAGCCAGGTATTGACTTCTCCCTAACTATAAAAGTACTAGATGGTATCTTCTTCTAGCTTAATGCTGTTAAATATTCATTGAAAATCTTTCGTTTAGAGTAGCTGCCTTCATCAATTACCTAGATCTTCTGAATAACTTGCTACAGGTTCTGTGTCAGCACATGTTGCTTCGCTTTGCATTTTCATATTATAGGAACAGCTTCTGTTCCTAAATCTCATAAACCAACCTCTGATAGTTTCAAACTTTTCTTATGCACTTCCTTCACCTGTCTTAACCTTCGCAGAATTGAAGAGAGTTGGGGTCTTGCTCTGGATTAAATTTTGGCTTCATGGAGTATTGTGTATGGTTTGATCTTCTATCCAGATCACTCAAACCTTCTCCATATCACACAATTTTTTTTCCTGATATATACATATATATATATATTGCAGTTGTTTTGGCCGGGGCTGGATTTGAACCTGCCACCTCCAGCATATGGGGCCAGCGCCCTACTCCTTTGAGCCACAGGTGCCGCCTCCTGATATTTTTTATTCTGCTTTACTTAGTTTTACTCTTATTTTATTTTTTTAAGAGACAGAGTCTTACTTTGTCTCCCTAGGTAGAGTGCTCTGGCATCACAGCTCACAGCACCCTCCAGCTCTTGGGCTTAGGCAATTCTCTTGCCTCGGCCTCCCCAGTAGCTGGGACCACAATCCCCGGCTATTTTTTTGCTATTGTTACAGTTTGGCTGGGGCCAGGTTTGAACCCGCCACTCTTGGTATATAGGGCCGGAGCCCTACTCACTGAGCCACAGGCGCCACCCACTTAGTTTTATTTTTAAAAGCTGCAAGTGTTGTTTTGATTTTTTATTATTTGAATGTTCACTAGAGTAATACTCTTAATTTCTTTTGAGAACATTTCCTCTGCATTCACAACATGGAATAGGAGGCTTAGATTTTGGGCCATCTGTTTTTGGCATGCCTTCCTCACTAAGCTTAATCATTCCTAGCTTTTTTTTTTTTTTTTTCTCTTTTGGAGACAGAGTCTCACTATGTTGCCCTGGGTAGAGTGTCGTGGCATCACACACCTCACAGCAACCTCAAACTCTCGGGCTTAAGTGATTCTCTTACCTCAGCCTCCCAAGTAGCTGGGACTACAGGCACCCGGTCCAGCACCTGGCTATTTTTTGGTTGTAGTTCTCATTGTTGCTTGGTGGGCCTGGGCTGGATTTGAACCCTCCAGCTCCAGTGTATGTGGCTGGCACCATAGCTGCTGAGCTACAGGCACCGAGCCTCATTTCTAGTTTTTGATTTAAAGAAAGAAACATGCGATACTTCATTTCACTTGTACACTTAGAGGGGTTAATTGAACTAATTTGAATATTATTGTGCCTCAAGAAATGAGAGGTCTGGGTGGCACCTGTGGCTGAAAGAGTAGGGTGCTGGCCCCATATGCCAAGGGTGGTGAGTTCAAGCCCGGCCCTGGCCAAAACTGCAAAAAAAAAAAAAAAAAAAAAAAGAAAAGAAAAGAAAAGAAAAAGCCTTAATAAATAAATAAATAAATAAATAAAATAGAGAGGTCTAAGGAGAAGAAGAGAGACAAGGGAATAGCCAGCTGGTAGAGCGATCAGAACCCATACAACACTTATCTGTTAAGTTCACCGTCTGATAAGGGTGAAGTTTGTGGCACCCCCAAACAGTTACAATAGTAATATCAAATATCACTGATCACAAATCACCATAACAAATCTAATAATTACAAACCTTGAAACATTGCAAGAATTACTAAAATATGACACAGAGACACAAAGTGTGAACATACTGTTGGAAAAATGTCACCCATAGACTACCCCAAGTTTGCAATAAACAGTCCATTTGTAAAACACACAACATCAAAGAAGCACAATATAACAAAGTGCAACAAAATGAGGTATGTCTGATTTGTAGAAATGTCAATTCACCTTAAATTATTTACAAATACAATTCCTTAGTCATGGCTTCCAAGATGACAACCAAGCTAGGGCTATTCTTTTCCACTCCCAAAACTGACCTTGGAAAAGGTAAAGAGGAAATAAACAAAGAGCAATGTGATAAACAACAACATGAGAAGTCTTGAGGCACACTAAGTCTCTGTTAAATTGGTGCATGTGCAGAGGCATGCTCTGAAGTGTAGGAAGGGCCATAGTATGCAGTGCAATGAACATGATAAGATTCATTGAAGAAACGATTTTAGAGTTTGGCCTTTGCTTCCTCCAGTGTGCCTCCCACAATTAGTTTCTACAGCTTCACTTGAACAATTTGAAGTAGCACCTCAGATCCCACCTGCCAGAACCATGGAGTAATAAATATCAAGATAAAACAAATATTAGGGTTGGTTAAAGTAGTGTGAGTTCAGACATTGCAATAATTGCTACATAAAATCTGTTTAGCTCATGAGGACTGGCCATTTTTATGATCATCTTAATAGAAAATAAGGCACAACCTAAAACAGAATAGCAAATATTATAGTATATTGTATATAATAAGAATATGAATTTACTACTGAAACATTTGGAGATTGCTGCTGATGTCAGCCAAGAGCAATCATAGTCAAAACTATCAGAATAAGGATCCCCTTGCATTTTCTCCTGGTTGATGTTGTAGTCCATGGCTGGGGAAAGGTGGAATATTGATATCAGAAGAGGGAAAAATTCTAGGCCCTGACAGAAGCAGTGAGTAGGAGGGTCTGGAGTGAGGACTTAAGGGCTCTAGACTTCAGAAGAGATGAGATCCCGGCCCAGGCCTTCACCCCGCCCGGTAGCTGGCGGAGTCCGCTCTGCTCTGTGGCAGCTGCGGCCTCCCTGCTGGAACCGCCACAGCCCGTGCGCCCTGCGCCGCCAGTTTGACTGAACCTCCACTGCCTCTATCAGATTCTGAATGTCAAAAAGCAGAGTGTCTATCTGATAAATTTGAGGAAATCAGGAACTTTGGGCAAGCCAGGTTCTCTAGATGAGACCACCTATGAGAGACTAGCAGAGGAAACACTGGACTCCTTAGCAGAGTTTTTGAAGATTTTGCAGACAAGCCTTACACATTTGAGGACTATGATGCCTCCTTTGGGAGTGGCATCTTAGCAATTAAACTGGGTGGAGATCTAGGAACCCATGTGATCAACAAGCAGACTCCAAACAAGCAGATCTGGTTATCTTCTCCATCCAGTGGGCCCAAGGGCTACAATTGGACAGGGAAAAACTTGTACTCACAGGACAGTATGTTCCTCCATGAGCTGATGATGGCAGAGCTGCCTTAAAAACCAAAATGGATTTATCTTCCTTGGCCTATTCTGGAAAAGCCAGCCCAGTTTTTAAAACTGTCAGGCTAAAATCCCAGCCTTGTTCTGCAGTTGAGCATCTGTGTCTTCTTATTCCCGCTTTTGAGGACAGGCCCATTGTGCGCAACAGCTCTGTAAAAAGAATGTGTTGCCTTCCACCCTGCCCCCAAGTTCTGATTTTTAATTTCTACAGAGGCTATTTTTTTTTTTTTGCATTTATTGTCTGACTTCCTCTTTCACATGCAAAATGCACCCCTTATCTTTTTTAAAGTTTTCTACCTATACCTTCATATAGTAACCTCACAAAAAGAAAAAAAAAAAAGAAGAAGAAAAAATCCAGGAGGGGAAAGGAATTGTCTTCACTCTTGATTCTTGGAAGGATTTACTGCAAAAACTACATTAAGATGGCTGGCCCTTCTATTTTAAAATGACACTCATTAAAGGGTAGCCTATAAATGTTCCCAGACCTCTTTCAAAAAGTAAGCATATTTTGAGCTCTTTAGCATTAAAATGTCAGAAGTAACTCAGGTGAGAAGAGCATCTCCCATTGTGCTTTGTGCCTGCCAGGGTGTGGCCTACACTGGGTTATCCAGGGAGAGCTGCTGCTGTTTTTCCACATACTCATACCTGTGTGGACACATACTGGTTTTCTTTTTTTTTTTAATTTAAAGGTCAATAATATACAATCAGCTGCTGCAATACAAGTTGGAGAATGCAAAAAATCTCCCAAAGACGAAAAGGGGGATGGGTGGAAGCCATTTCCATGAGCTGAGTGATACAGTGTAATAAGCAAAGTCATAGACCTGAGGAGTACCTTATAAACCTAAAGGATCATATAAGTGAAAGAGATACTTGATAAAAAGAGCCCTTCTCCTAGACACAGCTCAGCCACATGTGTATCTGTGGACGGGCTTCACAAACTTCCTGGCCCTCTGTTTTCCTGTCGGTTAGACAAGAGAATAGAGTATAGTTGAGTCTCAGTGATACAGGACAGGTGGTGCCAGAACCTGACACCTTAGCCCTGGCAGTGTTGGTGCAGCGGCTGGCAGCGGAGCCAGCGGGCTGGAGGGTGGGGAGGGGGCATAGGAGGCTCCATTGGCCAGAGGGGCCAGACAACTGCTAGCAAGACACCAACACGTTAGGTCTCCCTCCCCTTGCACTTCTGGCTGAATGGGGAACCCCACCTTTTCTAGGCCTGGTCAATTTCATATACGTTTCCTAGGCCTAAATGAAAGGGATTGTAGCCAATCATTAACTGAGTTCCGGCCCCATGCTGCTAAATGTAATAATTGAGTTCCACTAAATAACCCTATGAGACAATATATACCCCTGATCAGAGAGCCTGGGGAGAGACAGACAGAGGGAGCAAGAGAGCTCTTTCCCCCACCTGGGTTCTCTCTGCCAGGAGCTTTGGCGGTTTTATATTTTTTTCCTTTTCTGTAAATAAATCCTGTCTTACCACTGATCTGTGGGCCATGGATTTATTCTTAGAATCAGTGAGACCAAGAACCCTTGAGGACGAAATTTCAGTATCATATTCGGGGGCCCGTGTGGGGAAAGAAGAGGCTCTGTGGTAAGTAATGGGACCACTTACCTCTATCCTGCTTTTCTGCATAGTTATAACAATGTAGACTAATTACTTCGATGCCCATCAGCCTGTAAATGTGCATAGTGCAGCTGCTGACCCCCAGGTCCTGAGCAAGAGGCTGTTGGGGAACAAACTTTCTAATTCCCCTTGTCTCCAGAAAGGAGCCAAAGGGAATATTAGAAGACTTTTGAACTTGTATCTGTATTTACTCCTTTCCCTGGTTGAAAGCCGAGCAAGGAGGTAGCACCCAGAGGCCCTGGGGTCTCCAGCAAAGGTTCTGACCCCCAGACATGGAGGGCCTTCAGAAAATTGGGCTCTCCCAGCTTTTACTATCTTCTCTTCTCTTCCATGATCCCATTTTTTTTCTATTTATCTCTATGACCTCTTCTGGTTCTCTCTCTCCTTGATAGTATATATGCTTTGTTTGAAAGTTGGTAAAGGATTGCTAATGTATTTAGTTAGTTTTGTACTGGTTTACTCTCGTGTTTTTCAGAAGTGTGTTTCAGATGTTTTAAGAGTGCCTCAAATGTTGTAGGTGTGTTGTAAGGTCCTTTTTATTACTTTTCAGTGAAAAATTAAATTCGATTGACTTTTTATGTGTCTGAGAAGAAAGTCTGAACCATATTAACTAAAAGTCAGCTCCAAACAAAGGGCAAAATGACTCCCCTCCACAGCTTGTCTGGGCAACCAGAGGCCTGTGAAGGGAACACAAGGGCAACTTCCCAAGGCAAGAATGGCCCTAAACCCCCAGCTACAGTTCAGTCTCTTGAAAATAAAGAAAAGCAATGAGGGTGGCGCCTGTGGCTCAAAGGAGTAGGGTGCCAGCCCCATATGCTGGAGGTGGCGGGTTCAAACCCAGCCCCGGCCAGAAACTGAAAAAAAAAAAAAAAAAAAAAAGCAATTAAAATGACCCTGGGCAGTTTTTTTCTTATGGTTTATTGGTATAAACAGGGAAGTTTAAAATAATTCCACGACTTCTTCTAATTGTAACTAATTGTAATGCAAACGTTTCAGTGTCTCTCAACTCTGATTTGTCACTGAGTTTAATTATTGTTGCTTTGCTAACCTTTGGGAATGAAAGGGAGGTTGGATAACATAGCATTTAAGACCTGCTCATGACAGAAAGCCTATTTTCCTTTATTACTGGGGATTTGGAAAAAGCTTGTAGAAATTATAAAAGGATAAATATGCACGCCCTGAAGAGCCATTTTCTCCAGGGCGGGGCTCATCCCCACTTTGATTGATATTCTGGGGCAGACGCAGAAAGAGGCAGAACTTGCATCAGGTGGGACCAGGCTCCCTGATATCTGATTTCTCCGGCTGTGCTGCCAGTAAGTAAGAAGCACAGGAGAACGAGCGGGTACTAAGTGCTACACTGGTAAGAGTAGCTAATTCCAGACAAGCGCAGGGGCTGAGGAGGCCACTCGCCTCAGGAGTTCTTCCCCAGGCATTGAAAGGATGCCTCCTTTTGTTTGGCCAGAAGACTTCTTGGGTTGGTCAGAGGATGCTTTGACAACCCAGAAATACAGGGTGGAATTGATTAAAATGCTGGACGTTTGTTCTTTCCCACAGAGGGGTAACGTTCTCTCTCTAAGAGAACACCCAGGTAAAAATGTTCTCTTGCCAAGAGAACTGTCATAAGGTGGGACTAGGCCCAAGAATACCTGGTATTTCGGCCTGTGCTGCCAAAACCCTCCGCTGGGCTATGGTGGGACATGCTTGATCCTCAGAAGCTGAGGAAAGAATGTATGATTTTCTTCTGCACCTAGGCCTGGCCTCAGTATCAACTCTCCACTGGTGAACAATGGCTCCCAGAGGGTACTCTAAATTATGATACCATTTTTCAGTTAGATATTTTTTGTAAACAAGAAGGAAAGTGGTTTGAAGTGCCCTGTGTGCAAGCTTTCTTTTTCCTCAGGGACAACCCCCAACTGTATAAGACCTGCCAGATAGATTCAACTCTCCTGGCTGTAGTAACTCCCCCAAGGATTCCCAAGAGAGATCCTGTCACCACCTAATTCAAACCCACCATCTACTTCTCCCAGGCTGGGTTCAAACCCATGCGTGTGTTCAGAAAACCCAAGGAGGGAGGCTGTCCCAAGAGATTTTTCTGGTCCTACTGGGACCCCCAGAAGGCAACCATATCCTTCTTTGGGTCCCTTGGTTGAGACTACGAGTGGTGAAAGGGGAAGCACATGAGTATACACTCTGTTTTCTCTGGCAGATTTAAAGTAAATTAAGGTTGATTTAGGAAAATTTTCTGATGACCCTGATAAGTACACAGATATTCTCCAAGGGTTAAGACAAAGCTTTGACCTCTCTTGGAGAGCTGTAATATTACTACTAGATCAAACTTTAACTTTTAATGAAAAAAATGAAGTCTTAGATGAAGCTCCAAAGTGGGACGATTTGTGGTTCATGGCCAATACTGATGGCAGTATGTCTCCTGGGGAAAGGGACAGATACCCCACAGGAAGACAGGCAGTTCCCTTTAAGGATCCTAAACGGGACCCTGAAAAACAAGGTGACTGGTGGCATAAACATTTTCTAACATGTATCCTAGAAGGTTTACATCGATCCAAGAAAAAGCCTATGAATCATTCTAAGTTGTCTACTATTTACCAGGAGCCAAATGAGAGTCCCTTAGCCTTTCTTGATCGCCTTAGGGAAATGATGAGAAAACACACTCAGTTAACATCTGACTCCTTAGAGGGCTAAATTATGTTAAAAGATAAATTTATCACTCAGGCGACCCCAAACATGCAAAGAAAACTCCAGAAATTGGCTCTAGGCCCAGATCATAACCTGGAGATCTTCTTAAAACAGCCACTATAGTCTTTCATAACTGAGATCAGGAGAAAGAGGAGGAAAAAGAGAGAAGGGCTAAAAATAGAATAATAGCTCTAGTAGTGGCACTCTGACAAACAAGCACCATTCAGGAACAGAGGGAAGCCAGAGGAGCTAAGAACAAGTGTTTCCAATATGGTCAGACTGGCCACTTTAGGAAGAACTGCTCTCAGCAGCACCACCTGCTGGACAAACCACCTGGCCCCTGTCCAGAATGCAAGGATAACCATTGGAGGGTGGCCTGTCCTCAGAGGCAAAGGCCTCCTGGGACAGTGACCCCATCAGAACCCAAACTGGACTGAGGGTGCCCAGGGCAGATTCTCATGGCTCCAGCTTGTGTCATCACCCCTCAAGAGCCCCAGGTTTGCCTCATAGTGGAGGGCCAGGAGACAGAGTTTCTTCTAGACACTGATGCAACCTTTTCTGTACTCCTCTCTAACCCTGGTCTTTTATCCCCCAAATCTATAACTATACAGGGGGGTTTCTGGAAAGCTGGTTATCAAATTTTTCTCTCAGCCTTTAAGCTGCAATTGGGGTGACTGACTGTTCTCTCATGCCTTCCTAGTCATGCCTGAAAGTACTGCTCCCCTTTTGGGAGGGGGGGACGTACTAACTAAAGCATATGAACAACCATTTATATGAATATGGGACAAGAACCTATACTATACCTTCCCTTATCAAGGACAAAAATGAATCCAAAAGTGTGGGCTACCAGGGAACAAGTGGAAAGAACAAAACTCAATCCAAACATGATTTTGTATACAAATAGAAGTTTTTTCATAAAACACAGAACTCGAAAAGCAGACTATGCTGTAGTTACTCAGTGTGCTATAATTGAAAGTGGGTCTCTCCCTTCAGGAACCAGTGTGCAATAAGTTCAGCTAATAACCTTAACCTGTACTTTAGAAATTGAGAGAAACAAACGAGTCAATATATACACTAACTCAAAATATGCCTTCCTCATTTTACATGCCCATGCTGGCTGTTTAGAAGAAAAGACAATACCTAATTTCCAATGGCTGCTGCATAAAATATCATCATGAAATAGACAAGTTATTACAAGCTGTTCATACTCCACAAGAAATAGCAATTATTCATTGTAAGGGACACCAAAAGACCTTAAATGAGATTTCTAAAGGTAACCAACTTACTGATAAAAAGACTAAAATGGCAACACAAAAAGGAATAATCCCCCTTGTGACACCCCTTATTTAGGAGGAATCACTTGAGAATCATACACCTCAATATACACAAGAAGAAAAGGAATGGACTTTATCTAGAGACTATTCACTACTTCCATCAGAATGGATACAAAATAGAAATGAACTTTTACTATTACCTACTGCAAGTCAATGGAAAATACTTAAAACTTTACATCAGTCTTTTCATTTTGGCCGTGAAAGTACCTATCAAAAGGCTAACGCTTTCTTTAATGGAAAGAACTTATTTAAAATCATAAAACAACTAACAAGGACTTGTGAGGTATGTCATAAAAACAATCCTTAAATCACCATTTAACTCTCCCAGATATACAGAAACAAGTTCAATATCCAGGTAAAGATTGGCAAATGGATTTCACTCACCTCCCTAAGGTATATAGTATACAATATTTGCTGGTATTTGTGGATACTTTTACTAATTAGGTTAACATTCCCTTGCAGAACAGAAAAGGCCCCAAAAGTTGTAAAGGCTTTAGTACATGAGATTATCCCTAGGTTTGGACTCCCTCGAAGTTTGCAAAGTGAATAATGGGCTGGCCTTGAAAGCAGGTGTTACACAGGGAATATATAAAGCCCTAGTCATAAAATATCATCTACAGTACTCTTGGAGGCCCCAATCCCCTGGGAAGGTAGAAAAAAATGAATGATAAAATCAAAGGGCAATTACAAAAACTAACTCAAGAGACTCATCTCCCTTTGACTAAATTGCTCTCCATCGTTATCTTTAAAATAAGAAATTTACCTCAGAAACTTGGTTGTAGCCCATTTGAATTATTATAAGGAAGGCCCTTTTGAACTAACGATTTATTACTAGAGCAAGAAACTACAAAATTAATAAAATGTATTACTTCTTTAGCTAAATTTCAACAAATCCTTAAAAACCTCCCAACTACATTTTCACATTCAACGCTAAAAGAGCTTTTCTGTCCTGGAGATCTGGTCATGATCAAAACTCTTCCCTCCAATTTACCTTCCCTAACCCCAACTTGGAAAGGTCCCTTTTCTGTTTTCTTCTTCTACAGCTGCTAAGTTATGGAAATAGATTCCTGGATACATCATTCACAAATAAAATCCTGGAACCCTCCACCTTCTACAGAAGCAAACCATGAAGAGAAGCAACCACAATCCACCTACACTTGTGAATCTAAAGAAAATTTAAAGTTATTGTTTAAAAATTTAACAAGGAAAATGTTAATATAATTTTCTGTTAGCATCACTGACTTTGTTCTTCTATCCTAACACTATAATTAACTCCCTCCTCTCACTGTCCTACCCTTGCCTTTTACTGTGCTAATTAGATTTGTATGTTCCAGAAATGTCATCAAGCCACACACAGTGAAGATGGTTCCGGTTCAAGATCTGATTCTAGAAACCCTAATTGCCCCCTTCTATCATCGCCCGACTCAACTGGAAGCAGTTAGATCAAGTCTTTGAACTTTTTCCTTAACAGCAAGTAGAGTTTCTACTGGGAGAGGGAGAATTGATACGGGACAGGTGGTGCCAGAACCTGCCACCTTAGCCCTGGCAGTGTTGGTGCAGCAGCAGCCAACAATGGAGTCAGCAGGCTGGAGGATGGGGGGCATTGTAGGAGGCTCCAGTGGTCAGAGGGGCAAAACAACTGCTGGGGAGACACCAGCACCTTAGGTCTCCCTCCCCTTGCACTTCCAGCTAAATGGGGAACCCCACCTTTTCAGGCCTGGCGAATTTCATATAAGTTTCCTAGGCCTGAATGAAAGGGATTGTGGCCATTCAATAACTAAGTTCCAACCTTATGCTGCTAAGTGTAACAGTTGAATTCTGACTAAATAACCCCATGCTACTATATATACCCCTGAGCAGAGAGCCCAGGGAGAGATAGACAGAGGGAGCAAGAGAGCTCTTTCCCCCACCTGGGTTCTCTCTGCCAGGAGCTTTGGAGTTTTTGTATTACTTTCCTTTTCTGTAAACAAATCCTGTCTTACTACGATCCGTGGGCCATGAATTCATTCTTTGAATCAGTGAGACCACGAACCCTTGAAGAGAAAATTCCAGTATCATCAACATTCACTGGTACTATCAGACAAACTAATAGACTAATCTTAATTCCTGCTGGGTAGATGAGGGGAAGAAAATGAACAATTTTTAAACCATATTGTAAATGTAACTATTGTTATTGGGGTTGCCCATTGGAATTCCAGTTGAATTCTTGTTAAAATAATGGTCTTCCTTTATTGTGCTCTTACTAGGTTATTACCTATTACATCATAATACCTCATTTTCATTTTTATTGACCTGTACTTTTTATTATACATGAAGCAACAAGGCTCTAGGATATTAAAACTCACTCAAAATTAAAAAAAAAAAAAAAAAAAGAAAGAAGAGGAGGAAGAAAGGAGATCACAGACTTTATCCTCTTTTACTCCCCTCCCAAACTCCAACTTATCTTCATCAGCCATACATGAGGGATTCCAGGCAGAAGTGGTAAAATGAAGTGTGCATGCACTTCGTAGCAAAGGTTTCATGCAGTTGAGATCTTTGGTTTGAGGAGCTGGCCTCAAGTCAGTAAAAGAGAGGCAACCCATGAAAAACAAAAATGCAAGACAAGACACCACACTGAAAGAGGACCGATGGCACCATCCATTCCAGAAGAAGGGGCGACAGAACTCCACACTTAGCCAGTTC
>CAUYRH010128590.1:0-21943 GCA_963574655.1 Perodicticus potto | reverse complement strand
AAGAACATAGTCAGTATAGTAAGCAGACAGCCCTCAGAATGGGAGAAAATATTTGGAAGTTATGCCTCCGACAAAGGTTTGATAACCAGAATACACAGAGAACTCCATTGTATCAGCAAAAAAAGAACAAGTGATCCCGTTTCAGGGTGGGGAAAGGATTTGAAGAGAAACTTCTCCAAAGAAGACAGGCACATGGCCTACAGATACATGAAAAAATGCTCACCATCCTTAATCATCAGAGAAATGCAAATCAAAACTATCTGAGATATCACCAAACTCCAGTAAGATTAGCCCACATGACAAAATCCCAAAACCAGAGATGTTGGCGTGGATGTGGAGAAAAGGGAACACTCCTACACTGCTGGTGGGAATGCACACTACTATGTTCCTTTTGGAAGGATGTTTGGAGAGTACATACAGGTCTAAAAATAGTCCTTCTATTCGACCCTACAATTCCCTTACTAGGTATATACCCAGAAGACCAAAAACCACACTACAACAAAGACATCTGTACCAAAATGTTTATTGCAGCCCAATTCATAATTGCTAAGTCATGGAAGAAGCCCAAGTGCCCATCGGCCCACGAATGGATTAATAAACTTTGGTACATGTACACCATGGAATTTTATGCAGCCTAAAAGAAAGATGGAGACTTTACCTCTTTTGTGTTTACATGGATGGAGCTGGAACACATTCTTCTTAGCAAAGCATCTCAAGAATGGAAGAAAAAATATCCAATGTACTCAGCCCTACTATGAAGCTAATTTAAAGGTTTAGTATGAAGGCTATAACCCAACTGTAGCACAAGAATATGAGAAGGGAGGCAAGGGGGAAGGTTGGGATTGAAGTAGGTAATTGATGGGGCCACAACTACAGTGCATCTTAGAAGGGTACAGGTGGAACTTGCTAAATGCAGTACACAAATGTCTTCATACAATAACTAAGAAAATGCCATGAAGGCTATGTTAAACAGTTTGATGAAAACATTTCAGATTGTATATGAAACCAGCACATTGAACCCCTGATTGCACTAATGTACGCAGCTATGATTTAATAAATAAATAAATATGAAGACTTAGTACATGTACAGTGAACTCTTTAGGAAATCAGAAAACAAAATTCCAGGAGGAAACTGACACGATACTCATTTTCTCACTGTTTGGGGTCTGAAATTCAGGACAACTGATTTACACATGGGGCTTTGGTGTTGATTCCCTAAGTAAATAGTGGAAGCCTGGACTAGAAAGAGCCAGAGAGGGTGTTTAAAGTTTGAGTTTTAAAGGGGTTGTAAACTTTGAAAGGGTAAAAACTTTGTATTCATCTGAAAGAAATGTGTGGTTATGTGTCGTTTTGGTGGGGATGGGGTGGGGTGGAAAACAGTAAGTAATATGATCAAATCTGTATTTTATAAAGAATAATAGTGTGGCAGGTATAGCACAGGCTGGAGTCAAGAGAGATTTGACTAGGAAGATAAGAAGTTCTTACGAGGCCTGAGCATGAAAGCATCAGAAAGGGTGGTCCAAGAGGTATTTCTAATAGGGTTAGAGAGAAACAGTAAAAGAAGATTCTGGAATGTATGATGTCATTGAGAGGAAAAAAAAAACAGGAAAGAAGCAGCATATTTGCAAAACATAAGTGCTCAGCCAATTGATTTTCAATGTAAAATTCTTTGTGGATAGTTTTTGCCTGAATTTGAGGTAGATGGTAAGGGAAGATAATTCATGGTGCCATCCAAAGAATCTCTGTGTTGGCTAACCAAGGGGTCAATCTCGGCTCAAAAGGCTGTAGGGCTGGGTCCCAGTAGCAGGCCCAGCAGAGGTGGCTGAGTGGGTAAGGTGGCAAAGTTTAAAGATATGGGCAAAAAATGGGAATTTTGGAAGAATTCAGAGTGATGCAAAATCCCTGACACAGGATCCTGCCACCTTCACAAACGAGAAATTTTAACTCCCAAGTGTAGTTTTGTTCATGTGCCAACTCTAAGACCAGTCCAGCTCTTAAGCAGGGGAGAATGGTTAATAAAATCAATTTAGAGGTTTGGCATCCATAGCTCAGTGGTTGGGGCACCGGCCACATACACCAGGGCTGGAGGGTTTGAATCTGGCCCGGGCCTGTTAAACAACAATGACAACTATGACGAAAAAACAGCCAGGTGTGTGACAGGCACCTGTAGTCCCAGCTACTTGAGAGGCTGAGAGAGGCAAAAGAATCATTGGAGCCCAAGAGTTGGAGGTTGTGATGAGCTGTAACACCACAGCACTCTACTGAGGGTGACATAGTAAGACTCTGTCTCAAAGGAAAAAAAAATAAATTTAGAGAGCTCAGGTTCAAGCATCCTACTCAAGTAACTGGCTCCATTTCGTGTGTTCTACACTGAAGGTGACTCAGATGCTTTTTATGCTTCCAGACTTTGCAGGGCTTTGCATTGTGCTCCTGAGTCCTGCCAGCAGCCTGGGGACCTTGGTGGGTATGCCAGACGTTTTGTCACCACCTTCCTGACTCTTTGCCTACACACTCTCCTGCCTGTTTGTTACTACTCTAATTAGGCTTGGGTGGGAGCAGCTATAATACAGAGACCCCTCACGAGTAAAGTCCTGGAGCCCTCCATCTTCTAAGGAGGCAGGCAATGAAGACAGCCAACCACCGACCACCTACACTTGTGAGCCAAAAGAAAGTTTGAAGTTATCATTTAGGAAACAGCAAGAAAAATCCTAATATGGTTTTCTTTTAGCATCACTGAATAACTGCTTCTGACGACACTGTTCTACCTTTGCCTATTACTGATTATACTAATCAGATTTATGTTTTCCAGAAATGTCAAGCCACACACAATAAAGATGGTTCCAGTCCATGAACCCCTGTATCACTCTCCCCCCGGAGAAAACCCAACTGCCCCCTTCTATCATCGCCCGATTCAGCAGGAAGCAGTTAGATCGAGTCTTTGCCTTTTTCCCTAACAGCAGTTAGAGTTTCTACTTGGAGAGGGAGAATTGATGCAGGACATTTGGCGCCCTAGCTAGCTCAGTGGAGCTGGTGGACCTGCCACCTCCTCCTTGGTGGTATTGGTGCTGCCGCAGCAACTGAAGAACCAGCGGGCTGGATGACAGGCAAGGAGGGGGACCTCCAACCCCCACTGGAGGCTCCAATAGCCAAAAAGGCCGGACAACTGCTGAGGAGACACCTGTGCCTTGGTGTCTTCACTTTACACTTAGGACTAAATGTGGAACCCCATTTCCTATGCCTAGGTCAATTTCATGTGAATTTCCTAGGCCTCAATTCAATGAATGGACTGTGTCAATTCATTGATACATTCATTCACTTTGCCCCCACGGAAGGGACTGTGTTCCTTCACTGATATTCATTCACCTTGCCCCCGGTGGAAGGGACTGTGTTCATTCGTTTCCTGGCCAAGGAACCCATACACCTATATATACCCTGAGACTAAAAGCCTAAAGAGGGAGACGGGGAAAGACCGGGAGAGAAACGGAGAGAGCTTTTCTCTCCCCACTTGAGTTCTCTCTCTCTACCAGGAGCTTTAGTGTTCCCTGTATTCTTTTCTGTAAATAAATTCTGTCTTACCACTGGAAAAAAAAAAAAAGAAAATGCCATGAAGGCTATGTTAAACAGTTTGATGAAAACCTTTCAGATTGTATATGAAACCAGCACATTGTACCCCTTGATTGCACTAATGTATGCAGCTGTGATTTAATAAAAAAATAAATAAAAAAATAAAAAATTATGGTCAAAGTTCCCATTCTACTCTGCAACTGGAGTTATTTTCAGGAAATATATTTACATATCACTTGCTCTAGCACATGCAGATTCATAGTCTATATTTGAACTAGACTGGAATTCTTTGTCCTATTTATACTTAGGGTGTTATTTTGAGCAGCAAAATTTATATTATTATTTTCATTACACTCTTATTCTTTGACAAACCACTTGATTCTGTTTCTACAAACTAAGAATTTAACACAACAAAATGATGACAATAAAATAAGGGGATAATTTTAAAACAGAATAATTTGCAAAGAAAATGATGCTGAGTGCTAAGGGAATTAAGATAGACTTCACTGTACAGAATGGATGTATTTAATAAAGTTGATTTTAAGGTATATCGCATTTTCTGCAAACTTCAGTGGGAAAGGTTTTTCCATTGCACAGGTGGATTAAGAAGGTAATTTACCAGGAAGTTAAGTTTAGAGTATTTCTGAAATGTTTAGGATACCCCTCAGTAAAGTGTTTAGACAGGAGGTAGCTCATACGCTGGAAATCCTGGAAGGTTGAGTGACTTGTGAAAAATAATCAAAGCAGAACTTTAATATTACCTTACCTCTTCCATTTTCAGGAAATGTAGAACAATCTGAAAAGGTGATTTGGGAAGGAGCCCAAAGATCTTGAGACTTCCAGAGAACCTGGTTGTCCTCTCTATCCTGTCTGACAGCATCTGTCTCAATACACCCAACAGTTTTTTTTTTTTTGAGACAGAGTCTCACTTTGTCCCCTGGTTAGCATGCCATGGGGTCATTATAGTTCACGGCAACCTCAAACTCCTGGGTTCAAGTGATCCTCCTGCCTCAGCCTCCCAAGTAACTGGGGCTACAGGTGACTCCCATGAAGCCTGGCTAGTTTTTCTACTTTTAGTAAAGCTGGTACTATAGGTGCTCACCACTATACCTGGTTAATTTTTCTATTTTTAGTAGAGATGGGGTTTTGCTGCTATTCAAGCCGGTCTTAAGCCCCTGGCTTCAAGTGATCCACTTCTGTTTGCCTCCCAAAGGAGGCAACAGGATCTCGGTCTTGCTGAGGTTGATCTTGAACTCCTGAACTCAGGCGATCCATCTTCTTCAGCCTCCCAGAGTGCTAGGATTACAGGTGTGTGCCACCAACCCCAGAATCCAACTGTTTTTTTTTTCTTTTATGCAAGAGCTGCCCCAACCATTAAATGGACCTTCTCCCCTTTTAGCTTCTGACCCATTTCCATGGCATGAATAGTGAGTTAGAGGACCATTCTTTCCTCTTCCTGCTTCTCATTAAGCAATGGAGAAACATTTTCGCTTGCATGCTTCCTTTACAGTGGATAATTGCATGTACCAACTGAGAGTCTGGTATGCCCATGCACAGCTTGGATGGTATCTGGATTTGACAACAGTTCTCTCAGAGGTGGAACAAGACGAGGTCTCTTCCTTCCTGATCTTTACCACAGAGTTGAAACCCAGGCATCCATGTCTTCAGGTGCCAAGGATGAGAGGGGGAGAAAAGAGGCCTGGAGCAGATTCCTGACACACTCACTGACTCCCTTGGATTGCCTTGATGGACATGCTTTAGAAAGCCACTGAAAACACCAGACAGTATAGGTGGCCCATGGGTACAGGCTTCACCCTGTGACCCCCATTCACAAACAGACATAGTGTCAACATTTGATGAGTTAGATGATCCCTGCTCCCCTCCAAAGGGAGGATCCCAGAGGGACGCAGAGAGAAAAGGCCTGGATATGTTCTCTTCAATAGTCCCCTGACAGGGGGAGAGAGCAAAATCCACTCTTCTATGGGGCCAAATGTGAAAAGGTAGAGAAAAATATTCCTTCTGGCAGGCACGAGCGTTAGTGCCTCAGAAGACAGTGGTGCTGAGCTCCCAGAGAAGGGGCAGCAACTCCACAGACAATGGAGGGAAAACTGGATAAATTGGACCACATGGAGACTGGAGATTTTGTGCATCCAGGGGCGCAATAAACATAAAGAAAAAGCAACTCATGGAATGGGGAAAGATATTTGCAAGTTATGTATCTGATAAGAGGTTACTATCGAGAATCTGTAGGGAACTCCTGCAACAATCCAGTTAAAAAATAGTCAAGGAACTTGTATAGACATTCTCCGAAGAAATACATAAGGCCAATAAGCCCATGAAAATATTTCCCTAGTGACTAGGGAAATGCAAATTGAAATCACACTACGCTGCTGGCTCATGTCCACTAGGGTGGCTACTATGAAAAACCAGAAAATAATAAGTGTTGATGAGTCTGTAGAGGAATTGGAATGCTCATGCACTGGTGGCAAAATAAAATGGTGAAGCTGCTATTGAAGACAGCATCACGATTCCTCAAAAAATAAAAAATAAAACTTCCATATTGCTCAGCAATTCCACTTCTAGCTGCATAAATCCAAAAGAATTGAAAGCAATGACTTAAAAATACACCCATGTTCATAGCAGCATTCTTCACAACAGCCACAGTGTGGAAGCAACCCAAATGCCCATGGGTGCATGAATTGGTAAACAGAATGTGGCATGTGGAGCATTATTCAGTCTCCAAGAGGAAGGAAATTCTGACAGAGGCTACAACAGAGCTCAACCTTGAGGACATTACGCTAAGTGAAATAAGCCGGTCACGGAAGAACTGTGGTCTGATTCCACTTCTGGGAGGGGACATAAGAGTTGTCAAATTCACAGAGAAAGAAAATAGAATGAAGGCTGCCATGGCCTGGTGGGGAATTGTCGTTAAATGGGTACAGAGTTCAGTTTTGTAAGAACGGGGCTTTGTAGGCAGACTGTGGTGGTTGCCCAACAACGTGAAAGTACTTAACACCACTGAACCATGCACCGGAAAATGGTTACGGTGGGGCGGTGCCCGTGTCTTGGTGGGTAGGGTGCCGGCCACATACACCAAGGTTGGCGGGGTTGAACCTGGCCCCAGGCCAGCTAAAAACAACGACAACGGCAAAAAAATAATAGCTGGGCATTGTGGCAGGCGCCTGTAGTACCAGCTACTTGGGAGGCTGAGGCAAGATAATTGCTTAAGCCCAAGAGTTTGAGGTTACTGTGAGCTGTGAAGCTACGGCACTCTACCGAGGGTGACAGATTGAGACCTCTGTCAAAAAAAAAAAAAATGGTTAAGGTGGTAGACTTCACGTCATCTGTATTCTACCACAATTCTAGTATATAAGCAGGTGAGTAAATAAATGAGAAGAAGGGGCAGCAATTGCACCCAGTTAAACTTGTATTGGATGCTGAAAGGCCAGGCAATGTGCCAGGCACAGTATAACGAGTGGCGAGGACACAGGGCTGCTCTTGTGTTGGACGGGTCACAGGAGGGATTTCAGGGACCACCAAGCAGAACCAGTGTTTTTCAAAAAAGGCGAAGTTGATGGTGTGAGGAGGAAGGACGTGCAGAAGGGAGAAAGAGGAAGCAAACGCACATGCCCGCCCAAGGCGCCATTGCACACTCTCATTTTGTTTAATCAATAAGGTGAGTGGGGAGGTGGAATTTAAAGGAGGGCACCGGATGGATGGGAGGGATCGTGACAGGCAGAAAGGATAAGGAAGATGCTGGTGAGTCTTCCAGTTGTCTGGAGCAAAGGGTTCTTGGAGGGCAGTGGCTGGGAAGGAACCCAGAGCCCCACAGTGGGGTAATCTAGACTTCCCCGACTAGTCCTGGAGGACACGAGAGGGACAGGAGCTGAGCTGTGCCTTGGAGAGACATATTTAGCTGTGGGTGTGGGGTCTGTGGAAGGAGGGGGGCATGGAGAGAGCAGGAGAGTTAGTGGTGGGCTGGATAAGGTTTAGCAGGTGAAGATTGCAAAGAAATACAGCCCTTCTCACTAAAGAGGAGGCATAAACTCCAGGACTGCTCTGGAGGGAGGACAATCCTTTTGGGGGGCGGGGAGGATAGATCTGAACTGCAGTTTTCTTCCCCCAAATGTCCCTTTCCTTGGGGAACCTTCATTAATCGCCAAGACCCCACCACGCTGTTCTGTGTATAGGGGTGCTATGGTCTGAATTGTGTCCCCCCCAAATAAATTTATACGTTAAAGTCCTAAACCCTAGCTCCTCAGAGTGTAACTGTGTTTGGGGGTGGAGCCTTTAAAGAGGTGATTAGGGGAAATGAGGTCCTATGGGGGACCTAATCCGATGTCACCATCATTCTTATATGATGACGAGGCGAGGACACACAGAGGGACGACCACGTGAGGACGTGGGGAGCAGTGGAGCATCTGCAAGCCAAGGAGAGAAGGCTTAGGAGAAACTGGTGGGCGCACACCGTGACCTCGGAGTCTTGCCTGCAGAACCGTGAGAAAACACATTTCTGTAGTGTGCACTGCCCCTCTGTGGGGCTCAGTTACGGGAACCTTTGCCTACTGTGATGTCTCACAGCACGGGGCTGGGGGAGCCTGGGAGACAGCAACAGGGAACCGAACTCACACACTGAGATAAAAGATCAAAGATAAAACCAGGTCAGCGGGCTTGTCGGCAATGGGCTGCTTTTGGTGGCACTCACGACCCATCTCACTCACGGCAGGGCCTGTGCAGGGGTGAACGGCATGGGAGCCCCCACTGCCGCCAGACCAAGAGCCGTATGGTGCAGCCACTCTTGTTTTGTCACTGAGCTCCGTGCTCAAGTGCGCTGAGACCGGGGTTGGGACGCAGAACCACGATAAGCCTGTGCATGGAATTTGTGGCCAAGACAAATTGGCACAGACTGCGCAGGAACAGTTCTGGACGTCCAGGGAAGCCACATAGCTGTAGTGTGCCCCTGGGAGGGCTGCTCAATGCGAAGGTGTTTATGAGCATCTGGATGGGAACCGTGTATCCCCACATCCCTGGGAGCTGGCCTGGGAGAGCAGCAGAACAGGTGGCTGCCACCCCACCACCTGTGCGTACAGAGTAGGGCAGTGAGAAACATCACAGGGACATTCCCTGGCAAAAGATGACCCCTCCAGGGTTTGAACCCAGGAATTGCCAGGTCCGGATACACATAGCTCAGTCCCTCAGATGCTTTGAACATGACTAATGGTACACACTGCACGGCCCTTCATTAGAGGCCTTCAGATAGTCCAAACCTGGTCCCGGCCAGGTGGCAGCTGGTCAGCAGTTCCCAGATCCACTGTTCTAGTAACCAAACACCGTGGCAAGTTTGTCCTTTCCCAGTGAGAAAGTTAAAGTTTTAGGTTGAACATGAAGATCCAATTCCAGCCTTCCTTGCCAATGGGTTTGGGAAGTTTCTTTATACTCTGAACCTCTTTTTCCTAATGTTTAAAATAGAAACACAGTTACGCCTTGGGATGTTCAGGGGGTAGGTTCCAAGACCCCCGCAGATATCAAAATCCAAAGATGTTATATAAGTCCCTTATCTAAAATGGTGTAGTATTTACTTATAATCTAGGAATATCCTTCCTAATACTTGAAATCATATTTAGATTATCTACAAAACCTAATATAATATAAATGCTATATAAATAGTTGCTGTACTGTATTGTTTTTATTTGTATGATTTATTGTTGTATTGTTATTTTTTATTGTTGTCTTTTCCCCTTGGATATTTTCAATTCAAGGGCGGTTGAAGCTGGAGATGTGGACCCTATAGGCACAGATGGCAGAGTGTAATGATGAAGATGTATCTCCATATGCAAGGCCTCTGAGTATTTAATCAGGTAGAACAGTGAAAGAGGACTTAACTGAGTCACTTAAGGCTCTCAGCATTCAGGAAGCCCGTGGGTGATGGTGGTGCCATGACAGTGACCTGATAGCCCTTCCGGGAGGTGCTCATCTTTGCATTAAGTGTTCTTGAGACATTCTATGCCGTTACCATGGCGCATCCTTTTTATACTAGACTTCTTGAAGGCTAAGTGACAGAATAGCACCAGAGGAGGTGCTTGGAAATGTAAAATGTTGGAATTCATGCAAATAGATGGGTTGTCCAACAGCTCAAAGTGAGGTTTAGTAGCCAACATGTGGAGATTTGTGTGTTTGTCTAACTATGATTTATTCATTCATTCATTATTCACCAAATACCTATTTTATGCCAAGGACTAATTACAGACATAGGAATCAAAACCCAGTAAGGCAGTTCCAGCCTTCCCTGGGCCTCCAAGTAGGAATCCCACAGAGAACTAAATGAAGGACTAAGTGCAAGAAAGCATGTCAGATCCATCACGAGTGGATTTGGAAACACTTCCTCCGCAGTCTGAGCAGAGCAGTCATACGGGTCTGTGACACACGGGGTTTAATTTGGCTGAGGCACAGTATGAACTGAATGGCTGAGAGTGACAAGCAGGGACAGGGCAAATAAGTGAGGACTGCGGCAACCTCCAGTCACCGTGTCTGTCTCAGAGGGAGCTGCCAGTACATACACTATCCTGAGCTAAAATGCCCCGTCAGTAGGGTTGGGAGGACAACCTTGAGACAAAAATCAGCTTCTGCCAACGGTGATGGAACGAAGGAGAAATCACATGAAGCGCTTTGAAAGAAAGGATTTTCTCTGTTGGTGGGCACCATGTGGAAATTGTGATGTGCTCACAGCGTGTCCCCGATGAGCAGGATGACGCTAGTCCATGCATATGTACACTGGGAGGCAGAGGGTAGAGGGCACGCACTACCACCATCTGGAGCCTTCCACCAGATGCTTGGAAGTTAAGCCATGTGCTCATCCTCCAGCCAAGGTCAAGGACTGAGGAAGGCATTAGCCTGTTGGGGAAAACACAGGGGCCTCTGTTTCTGGCCACGATGGAGTGACAGGGACTGGACTGACCCTCTGATCAGAAACAACAACAATAACTAAGAAAACAAAGAAAAATAAGACAAAATATATAGATCAACAGTTTTCAAGATACTGGACATTCAGTCACAGAGGACAGTGACCTCTGAGAGACAAGAAACAAATGTGATGAGTCACCTGACAGCCCCAGCTTACGACTCTGAGTTTCCAGGCTGTGATGTCCAGGAAAGGAACTCAAGATGGTGGTGAACTCCTTGAGCTGAAGAGGAAGAGCTGAGAGTGTGGGTAGACCAAGGCAGCTGGAGCTCGTAGGACTCGAGTACCAACTACGGTGTGTGTGGGGGGACAGACAGACAGATACACAGACAGACAGGATCAGTAGAGTACTGATCAGCACATGTGTGTGAGAAAATTGAAACAACTTGAGATCCAAGAAAGGGCCCTTCCAAAAAGCTGAGAGGAACAATCCTCAGTGCTCACACAGGCTGGGAGTCATGCCTGCTCCCACACTCTCAAACTATAAAAGCTCATAATTGGATAGACAGGTCAGAAGGGTTTTGGCCTCAGTAGCAGGCAACAATTAACTTTAGGTCTGCCAAATACATCTTCACTAGAGTTCTGGACCTGCCTAACAAATCTTAAAAGCAAAACCAAGAAGAATTAAACTGTTTCCAAGTAATTCAACTCTAGCATAGAACGAAGCTCAAGAATATTTATAGGAAGACAAAAATATCCAGCACCCACCATGGTGTAATTCCCGCTGTCTGGCAACCAACTGATACTACGGGGCATACGTTATTATCGGGGGGACACCGTGAGGTGTGTTCTACTTGGGTCTTTACAAAGTCCCCCAAAGACTTGAGCCCCATCTGTCCATGGTGGTGACCCTCTCATCAAAGTATCCTGTATTGGCCTCACCCCTCCCACCCCTGCATTGTTACTTTTCCAATTCTCTTCTGTTGATTTCTGGAACCATCTCCCGGAGAGAAAGCCTGCACCAAGCCCTTGCCTCCAAGTCAGAGGTGGGAGGAATCCAAAACCAAGATTCCTTCCTAATCAACTTCTAGTACAATCTTGCTTTCAGAATCCTCATTTTCTTCTAATTAGCAATCTCTTGGCCTTGGTTGCTAAGGTTTATAGAAAACGATCATCTTTACTAAGTTATACTGAGTTGTGATTTCCTTTGGATTCTTAAATCCTTTTTAATATTTAAGTGTTCTATATTGTAGCTCCTAATTTGACGTCTACATCTGCAACGTCCAGTGTGGATGCCATTAACCACTTGGAGAAATTATGCTTCTGAAATGTGGTTAGTCCAAACTAAGGAATACTATAATGGCAGAACACACATTGGATTTTGAAGACTTTGTACAAAAAAGAAAAAAAAATTCAGTATTTTTATACTGATTACATGCTGAGATTAAATAAAAGTTATTATTTAAATTATATTTTTTTTAGTTTACCTTTTATAAAAGTGACTTGTAGAAGTTTTTAATTTACACACATATTAGTAGAGGATGTTTGCAATTGCAGAAGTAGCAAATGGCTCTGACACGCTTTTATTTTCTTTTTGAGAAAGAGTCTCAATCTGTCCCCCTGGTTAGAGTACCATGATGTCATTGCAGCTCACAACAACATCAAATTCCTGGGTTCAAGCAACCCTCTTGCCTCAGCCTCCCAAGTAAGTGGGATTACAGGCATGCGCCACCATACCTAGCTAGTTTTCTTACAGATATAGGGTCTTGCTCTTGCTCAGGCTGGTCTCTAACTCCCAAGCTCAAGCAATCCACTGCCTCAGTCTCCCAGAGTGTTAGGATTACTGACTTGCCCATCTTTTGACTGATGTTAACTGGTTACTACAGGCTTCTTCTATCCTGAAGGAGTTTGCAATGTCACTTCCATGCCGGGTATCAGGGGGAAAAATGGACATTTAATGAGTCAGTTTCAGATCATCCACTACAGGTAATTTCTAGTTTATAAAACAATAATCGTAAGAACTGTTCATTTGGTATCTTCCCTATCATTTCCTACAACATCAGGTTTAAGTATTAGTTTCATTCTTCGCTAGCCCACAAAAACCATATCAGCCACAAGGGGAATCTCAACTACATTCTGTGTTCAGTAAGATTTGTGCCCTGGTGAAGACCCACTCTCTATTTTACAAAGTGGTTTTGGGAAGGAAGGTGTTGGGTGATATGCAGAGAGAAAAAAACAGATTTGTTCAAAAAGTTCTTTTCCCAGCTGACAAGTATCTGTTGAGATGGAAATAGGCTGACGGTGATATGTGTGGCCTCTGGGAACAAGTGGCTATCACCTCTGCTTTGTATCTGGTTAGTGACTTGTCTAAGGGCTGGGAAGGCTTTTTCCTCCCCAGGGTAGCTTCTGGCTACTTCAGACACGTGTCACTCCTGAAGAGAGAAATGGCGTAGTCTTAGGGATCCAGAGGTTCTCTGATTTCTTACATTTCTTTTAACTCGGAGTGCTGTCATGAGTGAAGGGGTTGTGTAACATGATAAATGGCAAATAAATGTCAGTGTCAGGGAGATAACAGGGTTTATAGATAATTTGCAAACAGAGAACACACATTCCTCTATGGAAGAGACTCCTGTGCTGTGTCCTCTCTCACACATTTCTGTCTCCTTTGCAACTGACTTCAGTCCACTGCATTAGTTTTGGTCAATGGGACTCAGAAGAAAAATGACGATTCATGCTACCAAGAGTCATGGGCCTTCTTCCACCTCTCCTTCCTTTCCACACTGACCTTGGACGCCACTTGTTGATATGGGGGGTCACGAGAAGGAGGAGTCCTGGATCCCTGAGTCATTGATTGGAGTAGAGCCATCACCAACCCTTGTGGCCATTGAGTGAATGAGAAATAATCTTTTGTTGGATTAAGCCACTAAGATTTAGGATTTTATTCGCTGTTTCAGCAGAGTCCATTCTATCTTGACTAATATATTATTTAATTGTGAGCCATTACCTAGCTCCAAATGATTACTGCCGTACAATCATGCAGGCCAAATGTCTGTTTTTGAAGATGAGCCAGAAATAGGGATTTTCATGTTACTGTAAGCTTGAAATGCTGAATATGAGTTCAAATTTATAAAACTGTGTAGATCTAATGTGTCAGTGAGCTGAGTTAAGCTTCCAATCTCTGTGATCTCCCCATTCTACTTTAGTATTTTACAAGCCATGAATGTCATATTATCTTTGTAATGTTAAACATAAAAGCAACAGTTAAGTATATGAGTGGTGTCCATTTCTGTCTTTTCTCTACTCTCCTCCTCATTCCCTTCCTTTTCCACCACCCTCAAAAAAACTTTAGACCAGGTTCTACAGAAACAGAACTGAGACCAGGATTAACGAACAAGTGGTTTATTAAGCAAGTATGCCCAGGGAAGACTGGTAAAGTTGGGGGCGGGTGCTGGCAAGGAGAAGAGGCAACAGGGCAAATCTCAGGCAAGCTTAGGAGTCATGTTATCCTGATCCCACAAGGAATATCAGAGGCGAGTTCCACCTCACCCTCGCCCCAACCCACTGTGAGTGCTCTTACTGCTCATTATCTTCAACCTGACCATCAGATTAGTGGCCAAGGGGAAAGTGGGAGGCAGACAGGCATTTTCAGTTCTTCCCATCTATGGGAGGTGCGGGAGTAGAAGCCCAAGGCGGCCTCCAAAGAAGAACTGCAGGTGCTGGCCATTGGAGCAGTGATGGGGACAGAGCAGGAGGCCATCACACAGAAAAGGTTGGGGGGCGGGAGGAGCACTAACATTGTCCACTTTAGACCTTCAAAAAGGTCTTTGGGGGGGGCAGAGTTAATACTTTGCATGAAATATCTTATTTTATGACAGTGAAATTGCTTTCTCTTTTGTCTTGTGATTTTTTTCAGGTGAAATTTAAGTTTTTGTGTGGGTAGTACTATTATACCTATCTTGAGTGTCTTGCTTGTACTGTATCACATCATACCTTTGTTTAATACCTTAGGGGCAAGGCTGGTTTAATTCTTAATAAATTGTTCACTTGTTAAAAAAAAATGATTTAAAGGAAATAATCTGTCCCTGAAATTGCATCATTAGAGAGCACAGTTTTCATATAGGCATATGGTCACTGTGAGACTTTGGGCATCTCGTTGGATTTCTCTGAGCCTCAGTTAAATCAGGACTACAGCTGTTTCTTGGTATCCATAAAGGATTCATTCCAGGCCTCTGAGGAGACCAGGATCGGGAGACACTTGAGTCCCTGACGTGGAATGGCACAGTGTCTGCATATCACCTGTTCACATCCTCCTGCAAACTTTAAATTATCACAAGATAATTTACACTGCCTAATACTATGTAAATGCTACTTAAATAGTTCTTACACTGTATTTTTAAAATGTCTTGTGTTTTATTGTTGCATTGGTGTTATTTATTTATCTATCTATCCATTTTCAAATATTTTCAATCCACAGTTGGCTGGATGTGAAGATTGAGAACTCGCAGCCTACAGTCAGCACATATTGGTGCTCGATAAATGTCCCTAGCATCATCCTTCTCCATGTCCTCGGTATCCCTTATCCAAGCACCAGCTGCCTGCTCACTCCAACCTTCCAGAAAACACCTGGATAGGAGCCTGAACCATCTGGGCAATGCCTCTGTCCAGTCTTCTCCTTCCACATCTAATTCCTATCCCAAAACTCCGGACGAAACTGAAGCATGCCTGCTATCCCTGACCCAAAAGAATCTCTCTAGCTATGACATTGAGATGTATTAAAAATCCTAGGTGTGCTGGTTAGGCGTTTAGAGTGGAACAAATAGAGACTGAGGAAGAGAAAGAAAGATGGTTGTAAGAATATGTGAACTTGACCTGGAATCATGAAGCTGACCTAGAGATCTGAGCTCTCCCTCTCTCACTCACTTTTGATCCTTCAGGTCGAGCTGCAGCAGTGGTCAGCCGCCAGCCTGGGGCCCCTCCCGCATCAGTCAGCGGCTGCCTCTGGGTGAGGAACAGCCTGGCACAGGCTCTCAGGCACAGAATTCTTGCCATGTCAGGTGGCGGGATTGTGATGTTTGCAGGTTCATGGGACAAGAACACACTTGACCAAACGTCAGTCAGGGCTCACATTGGTGACACTCTGGGCCACTCTCAACTCAGAACTTTAAGGTTAAAATTTACTTTTGTGGTTTTACAACCACCTACAGAGCACCTACAAAGAGTCAGAAATGGTCCTTTTGCCCAAATTAGAACCCAGTGCAGAAGATGGAGGAAGAAAGAGATGATGCAGATTTGGGGGGATGGGTGCTATTTGTAGGCATCTGTAGGGCACTGCAGGGGCACAGGAGATGGATCACTGGTCAAGGAATTTGGAAACTTTCTATAAAATAATAAACTGGATGACACACTTGAAGTCTGAGGAGCAAAGAGCAGCCAGAGGCCACAAAAGAATTCCCGGGTTGGCAGAGCCAGCACAGAGGTCTGAAAGATGGACCTGTCATAGACAGTGAGCTGCCCGTTAGCTGGAAGGGAAAACAGAGGGGTTCAAAGCGCCATTATGCTACCTTTAGGGTTACAGGAGAAAAGGATTTTAGCTGGCCAGAAATAGGTTTTTATTTTTTTCTGATTTGTCTTTTTTTTGAGACAGAGTCTCACTTTGTCAACCTTGGTGGAGTGCTGTGGTGTCACAGCTCACAGTAACCTTGAACTCTTGGGCTTAAGTGATTCTCTTGCTTCAGCTCCCAAGTAGCTGGGACTATAGGTGCCCGCCAACATCTGGCTATTTTTTGTTGCAGTTGTCATTGTTCTTTTTGCTGGCTCTGGGCTGGGATCAAACCTGCCAACCTTGGTGTATGAGGCTGGCGCTGAGCCTCTGCTTTGTCTTTTAATCACAGACCTTCTCAGACCCTTTAGAATATTTTTACATGCCCATCAAGAAATTCTCAATAGGCTTTTTTCCCCCCAGACAAATATTCAGTGCATGCCATGGAGTCCCCAAGGGCAGTGCCATATGGGTGGATGCCCTCAGCTGCAGCACTGACAAGGCAGGATGAGAACTCTAGCCAGGGCTCCTTGAGCAGACTGCACTAGCACTCCTTGGGCCACTTTGCAGGGAAGAACTGGTGCCCAGTCAATGTAGCTATTAAGACTGCTGCTCACAGATGGTTGTAGAACAGTGCTTCCCCATCCTGCCATGTTTCATAGCCATGGAGGTGCTGCATGTTGAGAGATATTATTATTATTATCCTTCCTAAGTAAGGGTTCCGTTCTTCATGAAAGTTGTCCTGTCATTTGATTTTCCATAGGCTTTGCTCTGGGGACTGAAGAGATGCCATTTGGTTCAGAGGTCAAAGAAAAATGAAACAGTCCACGGCTCGGCGCCTGTGGCTCAACAGGCTAGGGCGCCAGTCACTGAGCTGGCGGGTTCGAATCCAGCCTGGGCCCGCCAAACAACAATGATGGCTGCAACCAAAAAATGGTCGGGCGTTGTGGCAGGTGCCTGTGGTCCCAGCTTCTTGGGAGGCGGAGGCAGGAGACTCGCTTGAGCCCAGGAATTGGAGGTTGCTGTGAGCTGTGATGCCATGGCACTCTATCCAGGGTGACAGCTTGAGACTCTGTCTCAAAACAAAAAAACAAGAAAAGAAAAATGGAACAGTCCAGTTGACACCATAGAGGAGATGAGCGCTGATAGGTTCTGGGCCTGAGGCTGTCTGCTTGCAGGCTCTCCTTACTGCAGAGCTACTCAAAGCGTCGTCCACACGTGGAACTGGTACCAGTGCATGAGTACAGACAGCGCAAGGAGGAATTTGGAAGCATTAACAGCAGTTTGATGTTGCCATGGAACCCAAGTGCAAGGCCAGTGGGCATGTCTGTTTCCCTTTGGGGCATCATGTAACTGACTGTGGTGAATCAGAAATACAGATCAAACATGGTCCTTCATCTCAGTTAGCTTGAGACATCCTAGTCTATGCTGTATGGCAGAGAGCTCCCCAAAGCTGCAGGACTCTTTACAGAGCCACAGGATTCTCTACAGAATTGTAAGACTCAGAAAATGCCTGAAAGTTTCCATAGAGTCAAGTGACTCCCACGGAACTCCGGGAATCTTCTCAGTCTCTCTGGCCTTACTGCTCTGCTCCTTCAGATGTGCAGCTGAGATAACTTAAAGCCTACTTTTCAGACCCCAAACTAGAAGTAAGCAGAAGTCAATTTGCTAGTGCAAGGGACAGACACCTCTGTCCCCACTGGCTTAGAGTCCTGTTCTAACTACATTATGTTTGGTATCCACCCCAACTCTAGGATTGTTAATGCATCAGTTAGATTTTGCTGTGTAACAAATCCCTAAAACTTAGTGACTTAAAACAACAAACTATTGCTTTTCATGATTCTGAGGACGGCTGGGCTTTATTTAGCAGAGAACAGGTACGGTTATTCTCTCCTGGGGTGGCTTATGAGTCTAGGGCTGGGATTGGCAGGGGCAGTTAGTTTCCCTCCATGTTGCCTGGCAACTGCCAGTTTTCCCAGGCTGTCCAGATGATGGTGGAAGGGTCCCCAGCAGCAACAGAGCAAGCCGCCATGAGCAAGTAAAGCCTTTGTTTGTGCCATACCGGTTAATGTCACATAAGCAAAAGCAGGTCACAGCTAGATTCAAAGAGTGGAGAAATAGACCCCACTTCTTAATGGAAGAAACAGAAAAGCCACTTTGCAAGGGGCCATGCAGGTAGGGATGGTAAGCAGCCAGGGAACTTTTGCATTGCAAAGAAGACCTGAGAGGCTGAGTGACAGGGTTTGCTCCTGGCCTCTAGCTACTGCTCAATCAGCAGCTTTTGAATGAATACTGTTTTAAGAGGCCTTCAGTTTTTCTTCTCTCACACTTGCAGAGACAATGTTAAAAATCCACTTCTCCCAGATTCTGCTGCAACTGTGGATGGCTTGGGATGCTAAACACACTTAGTCACCTTCTGTTTACTCCCTTGTCCTGGAGTGACCTTAGTCAAGGAACTATGTGGTTTTGTTTTCTTTCTAGGAGAAACCACTTGTGTAGATAGGGATCTGATTCTTGAGTGTGTGGCTGTCAGGAAGAGACCAGCCAGTTTGGGCTCTCCCCGGTGTTCATATACACTGTAGTGTGGAAGGAGTAAGGGCTGATAATCAGATGCCTGAATTGTTGGATGACAATGGTTCCCTTGGCCCCCTGAGTGGGAGCATACCCTGGCGTGCTGACTGAGGGTGGGGCTGTCATGTGCGGCCACCAGGCATGGGGTACGTGCGCCAGGTCACAATTTGCTGTCACTCCCCGCCTGAGCAGCCTTTGCATACAGGCTCATCACTGGCTGTGTCCCTCAGCTGGCTGTGTGACGGCTTCTTTCATGAGGCCTTCCAGCAGGGGACTGCCCTTGCCAGTCCATGCCAACTACTTGACCCCGGTGTTCAACTACTTGGGGGGGAACTCTGCTGAGTTATTGGAGGAAGCTTGGAGACCATGCAGTGGTCTCACCATGATGCTTCTGTTTTTCCGGAGCGTTTCCCATCCCTCCCTCGTGCACGAACCTTAGGGGCAAGGCTGGTCTCTGCATCCAGCTGCAGTGCTCCCTTGCCTTCTACCTGTCCCTGTCCCTAGGTGAGGGTCTTGCAAGAGACTTTGGGGTGTGACCAAGGATAAAGGTAGGATGACAAGAGGCGTAAGACACAACAAGCTTTACTGGCAGGGCTTGGGCAGGGCAACCTGAGATTTTCTAGAGGCTGTGGCGCAGGGGTCAGGGGATCAGGATACAGCTAACTAGTCTAGGTGATATCAGGGGCACTCACAGCACAGTGGGGTAGTCTCTGGGTTAGAGAACTCTGAAGGGCCAGAGCAACTCGGAGTCTTATAACCACAAGGCTCTGTGGGTCCCATGGCCAGCAGAAGTTGGGTGAGGTTTCATAAAGTATGCAATGCAGGCAGGTTCCAAATGACTAAAAAATCTGCTTGTTTGAGCTACTTTAAAAATAACTAAGTGTATAAAAATTTGAAATTGAGGTCAGTGGGATTTTGAGCTAATAGTTCTCAGAATGCTGAGAAAATAAACAACCTCAGGGTCCAATATGCAGAAGATATCTCAGGTTCCTTTATGTAACACCTTAACTCTGGGAGGCCAAGGCAGGAGGATCACTTGAGTTTAGGAGTTTGAGACCGGTCTGAGCAAGAGCAAGACCCTGTCTCTACTAAAAAAAAAAAAAAATTAGCCAGGCACAGTGGTACACACTCGTGTCCCAGCTACACAGGATGTTGAGCCAGGAGAATCATGTGAGCCCGGGAGTTTGAGGTTGCTGTGAGATATAATGACACCACTACACTCTAGCCAGGGTAACAGAGTGAGACTGTATCTCAAAAAAAAACTTATACAAAATCTTAGCTTGGTTCTGGAGAGTTCTTCCAAAGACCATGACAAGGCTACCATTGAGCTGAAACACTGTGTTCTCTCCCAAAAGGAGAATAAACATATGACAAGACAGAGCCTGTGTGGCCATGGGGAGCAGCCACGGGATTCATGGCCCTCTCGGTCTGAGCACAGCGTGACCTCAGACCACATCCACCCAGTTCCTCAGTTGGAACCACAGCAGCAAATCACTTTTAGATTTCTCCTCGATGTTGGCCTGGATGGATGTTTTCTGTTCCCTGTCTGGAGAAGGTTAGTTGGGCTAGAGGTCCAGTGTACATTTCCTGTGCTTAAGTCAGAAAGTCACAGGTTGGTCATGACGGAGGCACTGGACTGACATGTATAACATTTGTCACAATTAGCCCTTTTATATGTTCAGCTCCATGCATTTATTTTTCCCATTTTGTTGTTTCTTGGAAACACAGTGCTGAAAAAATGCTATTGCACTGCTTCCTCCAAGCTCTGCAGTCTTTGGGGTTTTGCTCTCATTTTGGTTATAGTGGAACCGTAAGACTGAACATTCGCTGGGAGTTCAGTGGTTAAGAACATGGGGTTTTGGCTTCAGATGGTCAAAGGTTAAATTTGGGCTCCACCATTTGATGCTGTGTGGGTACCCCAGGGCTCACAGCTGTTGTAGGTGATATTTTGTGTGCATAACAAGTACCTTCTCATTTCATGGAATATTCTTCCTCTCCATTACTTTTAATGCTTACATAATACTTCATCTGTGACTGGTAACAAAATTTTCCCAATCATTCTTCTGCTGCTTGAGATTTAGCATGTTCACATTTTTCTTCATTATAAAAAGTATCTCAATAAATACCATTATAGCCAAATGTTTGCATATCCGTGACTATTTTAAGATGTATTTCTGGAATTTTACTTTCTGAGTCCAAATTTTAAAGTAATTTCCAAATGATGTCCACGCTTACCACTGAAGTTCCCTGACTAAGGTATTTCCTAGGCTTTCCTAACAAAGAGTAAACATTCTCAAAGTTTTATCCAGTTTTCCCTTGAACCTCACAAAGGGATTTGACCTTTGTCTGTGAACTTCCCCAGTTTAGCTAATGTTTCACACTTGATAAGTGGTTCAGGAACTCAGACAAGAAGAAAACATCTGCCCGCAAGTTCATTTCAAGTGCAACTGCTGTCGCTTAAGCTCAGAGGGGATTCTGGGTACAATGCATCTTAGGACAGTGAGGAGCTCATCCTCCAGAACCCACCCTAGGCTGCTCTGTTCACCTTTGGCTTCTTGCTGGAGATTAACGCCCCTGTCTTGGAGTGGCCTCGTCTGTGTGAATTGAGCATTTCCTTTGGGTTACAGTGGCATTTCCTGTCCACCTCCCTCAGTAAGGACAGCCTCTCACATCAAGCCCAGGCTGCCTTTCTCAGCATTGCTAGGCCTGGTCTGTGGCAGCCTGGAAAATCCATCTATCCCTCCCCTTTTCCATCCATTCCTATGTGGCAAGCGGGCTTGGATCCCTCACCTCAGGTGAGCCTGTGCCCTGCTGGAGCAGAGCCATGGCACTTAAGAGGAAGAGTCTTAGAAAAATTTCAGAGTTTGCGATCCCAAGCACACATCTCCTTTTGATCCTCTCTTGTTTAAATTGCTCCCAAATCCCCGCTCTGCTGGCTCCTGAGATGTCAGAGAACAGGCTGCTTCCTCCCCCCCAACCACTTGCATGTATGGAATCTGCCTTTCCTAAGCAACAATGCTCTGGGGAACAAGGAATCTTTTGTACTTTGTATTGGTCCACAGACACAACATAATTACTTTGTACTTTCTCTCTCCCACAGGTGAAGGGGCTAAAGATGCAATTTATCCTGAGATAAACTTGCAAATTTTATTTTTTTAAATTATTTTTTATTAAGTCATAACTGTGTACAATGATTCAGGCTTGGATCCCATCTCAGGATGGGCAAAATATCTAAAAAGAAACTTCTCTAAAGAAGACAGGCGCACGGCCTTCAGACACATGAAGAAATGCTCATCATCCTTAATCATCAGAGAAATGCAAATCAAAACTACCTTGAGATACCATCTAACGCCAGTAAGATTAGCCCACAT
>CAUYRH010128588.1:0-10498 GCA_963574655.1 Perodicticus potto | reverse complement strand
TGCCCAATTAGTATATCCTTTTAGCTTGATGACTTCATAGGCACTAAGAAAAAAACAAATCATAAAAGAGGACATTCAAATCAGACTCTACAGGTTTTTTAAAATTTTTTAAATTTTTCTTTCTTTCTCTTTTTATTGTTTGGGATTCATTGAGCATGCAAAGATTTAGGTTATATAGATTGCATTTGTTAGGTAAAATCCCTCTTAAAATTGTGTCCTGCCCCCAAGAGGTGTGGAATACACCACAACCCCTCCCATCCCCTTTCCACCTCCTGAGACTACAGTTTTCAAAACTAGATTTCCTGAGTTTAACTCCTACCCTCTCTCTTACTAACTGTAATCTTGGACAGATTATTTAACCTTTCTTGCCTCAGTGTTCTCTTCTTGAAAATGGGGATAATGATGGTTATTTCATAAATTTGTTATGAGTGTTAAATAAGCTAATATGTATGTAAAATGCTCAAAACTGTGACCAAGATATGGTAGGCATTCTACAAATGTTTTGATAAATTTAAGCAGCTCATCATATATAAGTGAATATTTATAAAGTTGTAACAGTAAAAACATACATTTTCCAACCAATGTAATTTATTCATGAGCATGAAAATTTCCAGATATATTAATGAAATCAGGAAACAATGAAAATAAAAGGGCAAAATATATCTCAATTGTGGGTCTCACTTGCCATTGTCACTTAAAATATCAACTCTCATGGAGAAAAGTGACAACAATATCTTAAAATCAACTATCATGGAGAAAAGTGATGACAATATGTTGCCTGGCAGTCTTCTAAGCACAAATTGTATACCTCAAAACCCAGAGGCACTGGTACTTGAGAGGTAGCAATAGTAACCTTAACTGAGTATCAGGAAATTAGGATTTTATATAATCTACTCCTAACCAGAAGACCCTAGGCGAATTACATTACCTGTGTGAGCCCTAGTTTTCCCATAAAGAGATGATGTTAACTGAAATTCTAAAGATTCTTTCCACCTTTTTAGATCCTTTTTCTCCACATACAAGTCAAATGCCTAAAAATATAAATTATTATAGCTGAACCAAACAACATGGTTCCATATTTGAGACATCTTACTAACAAAAATTCTCTGCAAATAATACCTAACACTTAGTGAACATGTCTATAAATGTATGTGTGTTCATTTAATCTTAAGAATGAAGTCTAATACCACATGACTTTACAGAGGTGAAAACTGGGATTCATCTTAAAGGTTAAATGGCCTCCTGAAGACTACCTAGTATGTGTCCGTGATATGATTTGAGTCCAAGCCGATAGTCTTTAGTCCAAAACGCCACCTTATTATTATTATTCTTTTGTAAAGACACAATTTCACTTTATTGCTCACAGTAAAGTGCCGTGTCATCACACAGTTCACAGCAACCTCCAACTCCTGGACTTAGGCGATTCCCTTGCCTCAGCCTCCCGAGTAGCTGGGACTATAGGTGCCCACCACAATGCCCAGCATTTTTTTGTTGCAGTTTGGCCAAGGCTGGGTTGGAACTCGCCACCCTTAGTGTGTGGAGCTAGTGCCCTACCCACTGAGCACAGGCGCTGCCCAAACGCCACCTTATTTTATGATGAGTGTGAAAGTCATAGAAAGCGGATATGGCTGGCAGTAAAAGAGAGAGCTTCAAAACCCTTTTTAAAAAAGGGTAGGGAATATCTTTCTGTGAATGTGAAAAGGTAAATACAGAACAGCTTAAAAATTGTTAGTGGCCAGCAAGTATTTATTTCAGGCAATTACGGATTAACAGTGTCTAAGTTTACCTTTCTGGATAAATAACCTTATTTGTTGATAGAAGGTAATTCAAAGGCCCTCCTCACTTGTTAATTCTATGCTTTACTCCTGTTATCTCCACAATATACTTTCTCTGAAGAGAACATATTTACTTCTCCTGGGAACTGGCATAGCAAGTCTGACTAGTCTGAATGAGTCCTGCCAGTTTAAAAGGTAACAGTTGCATAATTACTATCATACATTAAGAATTTATCTGAGCCGGCAGCCGCAGGAATTATTTGTAATTGTATGTGGATGAAGATGAAATTATTCATCTAAAATCAAGTTCGCTTCCCCCTACCTCTCAACCACCATCTTATGTACTTCTTTCCAATTTTCACTATCATTGTCTGTTCCCATTTCTGGATTCAATTCCTGGAGAGAAACACCTGCCACATTTACTCCACTCCACACAGCCACTGTAAAAAAAAAAGACAAACATTCTAGATATTTATGACACTATTTTCAAAAATCTTTTCTTCCCTTCGTTCACATTTCGTCTTTGATGCAAGTGACTGAATGCCAACTGCAACTGCTCTGATGACAAGTGATTCCAGTATAGTTCCCCCAGAAGGCTGCCATTTGCCCTTAAATAGCAACACAACTGACCTTTTACCTTTCAGCAATGTTAGTGCAAAACACAAATGCTGTGCATAGTTACAGAGAATATGAGAGTCTTTGCCTCTTTCTAGGTTTGTGAAATCACAAGACATTCTAGTTTGTGGCTACCCTAAACTTTTGCTCTTTCATTTATTTATTTATTTGTTGTTAAGCAGACCTGGGCTAGGTTTGAACCCACCACTCCTGGTACACAGCGCTGGTGCGCTAACCACTGTCTTCAGGCCCCAGACTTATCCTAAACTTTGGATCTGAGGAATTTTTAGTTTTCTTCTTGCCTATTTTTCTAATATAAACTCCTTTCTTCTAGAATAAAGAAAAAGAAAGTGAGAATAGAACACAAATAAAGTATAACTATATTAAATACAGTACAATTATAAAACTGTGATGAAAGCAAAAGTTTGAGTTCATTTAATTTATGGTAGAAGAGTGTCAGAAATAGCTACAAAAACCCAGGGCTTTAAACTAGACCTTAAAACCTAAGTTATATGTTCTTCAGGGACTTTGGAGAACATTATAGACTCTGGAAATTGGAATAATTGTGTGGGGTAAAGTCCAGCATAACTAAACCAGGTAAGAAGAGTGAGCTTCTCAAGGCCAAATAAGATCCCCTTGAGGTCCATAAACTCTGCCACATCAGGTTAATGGGACATTTCATGATCTTTGGTGAAAACTACAAAATCTGCATAAATCATCCTGTGTGATCAGTTTAATTCTTCTTTTCATGTAGACATTATAAATTAATATGGGAATAGGAAAAAAACAGATGTTTGGAGAAAAATGACACAGCCATGAAAGGACAGAACATTAGACAGGAGTCAGAAGACGATTCTAGTTGTAGCCACTCCCTAATTAGCTAAAGGATATTCAACAAGCCACGTCACCTACTTTGTCTTAAATTTTTTCCTCACCAAAATTCAAGTCTTGAACTAGAGGACACGTAATACCACTTCTGATCTATGAATCTAGTACTCATATCATTATAATAACATTTATTGAACTTTTAACGCACACCAGATATTATACTACATATTTTTTATATAGAATGTTTCGTAGCATAATTATCCCTTATTATATAGATGAGGAAACAGAGTCAAAGAAGTTAAGAACTTTCCAGTCACATATCTTGTTAAGATGACAGAATGGAGCTTTATTTTATTTGAGACAGAGCCTCAAGCTGTCACCCTGGATAGAGTGCTGTGGCATCACAGCTCACAGCAACTTCCAATTCCTGGGCTCAAGCGAGTCTCCTGCCTCTGCCTCCCGAGTAGCTGGGACTACAGGCACCCGCCATAATGCCCGGCCATTTTTTGGTTGCAGCCGTCATTGTTGTTTGGTGGACCCGGGCTGGATTCGAATCCGCCAGCTCAGGTGTACGTGGCTGGCGCCTTAGCCTGTTGAGCCACAGGCGCCGAGCCCAGAATGGAGCTTTAAATTATGAAGTTGCCTGGCTAAAAACTTTCCATGCACAAATTAGTCTGATCAAGAGGGAAACACACAACTATTACAATTTGACCAAGCAAAAATTCAGACAAGTCTTTGGCTGTGAAGAATTCTTCAATGAAGTGGTACAATGTGGAAGAAAAGAAAAAAAAGATCAGCATTGCTATGTTAAAAACACAAAGAAACTATACAATAGTTATAAGAAAACTCTTTACTAAAATCATATTTCAAACTCCCACTGACTTCAAAGAGAAATTTACATCTTGACCTTATAGGGAGAAAATAGTTCTTTGTATATATGGCCAAAATGAACTTTGTAAAATAAATAATGTTTATCATCATTGTTATTAATATTAAAATGTTTTAGATTATTACAGTTTTATTATTTAATTACCTTAATTTTATCCTTATAATTATTTAACATGAGTTTATTAAATATATCTTGGTTTAATAAATAGGTTTAGATTTATTAAATGAAATAAGAATTGTTCAAAAATAGTTTTACATACATTTGAAGCATAAATATTGATTTTAATGAGAAAAGAAATATGAATTTAAAATATTTAGAATAAATAGTATTTAGCTGTCTCAAGATAAAAAATGAAAAAAGAAGTATAATATTTTAATATTCCTCTTTACATATGACTAATTTCCACCCAACAATTTTTACTTCTATTTAAATTTCTAAAGAAAATATTTAAATTTTACCTTATAGCCTCTTATTATTTAAATGATAGTTATGATTGATGGCTTACTAAAAATAAGATTTCATTTACAGTAAGATTTATTTTACACTACAGAAGAGTGAACATGAGTTATTTAAAAGCTTTTTTGTCACCCAGTTCATTTTTTCTTTAATAAACACAGTGGATATAACAACTCTGTCCACCGAAAGGGCCTAGAAGCAAAGATACAACAGTAGCCTGAGCACACCTATTTCTGAATCTTGTTTTCTAATTACCATTCACCACTAAAAAAAATCATGTCTTTCTAGTTCTGAGAAAAAGAAAGTTGAAATGATACTGGTCCTACTTCATGTGCCAGAAAGCAAGAAAGGGCTCTTTAAATAACTGAAAGAACAGAGAAGGAAGAAGAAAAAGCTCTCTCTTACAGTAGAATACTATTAATACATATAGAATAAATGATGGCTATCATGTTTGACAATTATCATGGTAGTATTTTATTCAACCAAGAATCTCCAATGAATGCTAAACTTAGCAAGCAAAAAACTATTGAGGAATCAGATATTCACCTATTCAGTATCAAAGCATTTTCCCACAGATTATTATCAATCACTAAGGAAGAATAGTAACTTTACCTTTAATGATTTAGCAAACACAACCTGAACTAAGTAAACACAGTTAATATCATCAACTGTTGGACACGCTGACCTTATGGGCCTTTGGATATGATGCCCTTCTAAAGTTAGAGCCTCACTGCTGTGGTACAAAGCACTTAAGCTCAACCTAACCATGAAGAAATAACCAGACAAACCTGATGGGCATGCTATCAAAGAACTCACTTTTGAAAAATTAGAATATCATGAGACTATTATCAAAGACGAATGGAGGAACTGTTCTAGACAGAAGGAGGCGAAGGATATATAACCAGATGGAATGTGTGATCCTAGAATGAGAACCAGGAAAAAAGCTTTAGAGGACACCAATGAGACAGTTGGTGACATCGGAAATTAGGGGTGCCCAGGCTCTCCCCTCCCACACTTTCCCAATGAGATGCAGCCAAAAAGATGAAAATACTTTAACTTTTCCTAGACAGAGACTCTGATTAGATGATATTGTATCAATATTATATTTCCTGACTTTCCCTAAGTGTACTCTAGTTACAAAAAAGAAAACCCTTGTTATTAGGAAATACACATGAAGGTACATATGGAGAAAAGGATAAGAACACTGATTCGTGCCTAATGGGTTAGTGTAAAGACAGGTAGACAGGTGAATAGAGATACACAGACAAGAGACAAAAAGAATAAATAATTAAGCAAAAAAAGAAGCGGCTATAAGAACTAATATTTTTTTGCAACGTTTCTGAAGTATATCAAAATTTGTAAAAATAATAGTTAAAACAATTCAGAGGGGCAAAACCAATATCATTGGTACACAGTAAATGTTTTCTATTTTTTACCACTTGAGTCGCCATGTTCTCCCAAAATCCATCCATGGCAGCTGCTGGGATGAATGCCAAGTTTTTCAGCCATAAGATAGCGAAATCTAGCAGAATCCAGGTTACACCCGCTTCCAATCACACGGTGTTTGGGTAATCCACTTAGTTTCCAGGTAACATATGTAAGAATGTCCACTAAAAAATTTAGAAACCATATATGCAAGTAAATCAAAGCTGCCTTCAACTATTGTGTCAATTAGGGGTGCCCAGGCTCTCCCCTCCCACACTTTCCCAATGAGATGCAGCCAAAAAGATGAAAATACTTTAACTTTTCCTAGACAGAGACTGACAGGAGAGAGACAAAAACAAACTTTTTTTTTTTTTTTTTTTGCAGTTTCTGGCTGGGACAGGGTTTGAACCTGCCACTTCTGGCATATGGGGCCGGCACTCTACTCCTTTGAGCCACAGGCACCACCCAACAAAAACAAACTTTTACGCCTTACATGAAGAGAGACTGTAAAACATGAAAAATGCAATATTATGCTTTCATAATTGCATTATTACTTAAACAAATAAGAACCTTGCCGATTAATTAACTTCTAACATTCGGTGATTATATGGACTCTCATCACAATCCAAAAACCCACTGATTGGGCGGCACCTGTGGCTCAAAGGAGTAGGGCACCGGCCGCATATGCCAAAGGTGGCAGGTTCAAACCCAGCCCCGGACAAAAACTGCAAACAAAACAAAACAAAACAAAAAGCCACTGATCATTAAATTACCAAAGCATGCTACTATACATTTTCTGGATATGAGATCATTCAGTGAACAATTGTGTTAATACATAGCATTAAAGTTTTCTACTATTTATTAGAATAATACCCATGATAGAACCTTTGTTTCAGTGTGGCATAGCCTTGAAACTGCACAGAGGTAAAACTTTTGTTGGTCCAGGCAGGATCACAGCATTTATAGGCTAATAAGTTCTAGAAAGGATAAGAATGTGCACAAAGGAAGGCAAGACCCAAGGTGGAAGTTAATCCTTCCGTCTCCATCTCCTTACTCATCTACACATACTAGCTAAGACATTTTAAGGGTGTTTGGACTAGAGAACTCTTTGCCAACTTCGATTCGGTACAAGCGACTCACTGGAGAATCAGATGTGAAGCTATACCTGGAAAGTTGTATAATCAATTAAATGTCTTTGAAACGCCCAGAATACAGCAATTTAATATATGCTAGCTATTTTTCATTCCTGTTCTCTATCTACCTGGCACATAGATATTTAAGAGAAGTTTTACATAAGACTATACTATTTGATAAACCCCAATCTCAGTTTGCAGAGATAAGAATAATATTGAGGTAATCTGTCTGTGCTGGCTTCCAAGTCGGATTGTTCAATAAACTATAAGATTTCCCTGGCTCTTATTCATAACCTTGCTGTATGGGAAGAATCAGATACAGTAAGTTTTACCATCTCAATCCATGTATCTATTATGCTTGCTGACATGCAGTAAAGCTGCAAACTGTAAATAAAGGAAGTGTGAAATACAGTGAATTTTAACTGTTAAGGCTAAAAACGTAGCACTTTTCATCTAGTCAGTTAACATTTACTCTGCAGATGTTACATGAGGAAATGCAGTTTTTAAGTCCCAACATTTGGTGTGTTAGCACCAAATTCAGTACAGTCCATCTTTGAAACAGAACTGATGAATGGTTGTCTTAAATTCCTGTTTTCAAACTCAATCTCATTCCACTCAGAAGAATAGGAGTTTGCAGAAACAGAAGGTCACATATGTTAAAATGTTTCTTACAAGTTGAAGCCTCATTCATTTTGCATTCTCCATCCCAGCATAATCTTTATAAAAAATGTTAAAGCCTTTAGTATCTATAACAAACCCAGACGAAGGAAAAACATGAAATTGCTAAAACTCTTCCCACGTTTTGGAACATTTGGCCAATTGTTTTGGAAACATCACTTTTTTGTGACCAATAACAGAAGGCAAGTGAATTGCTCCTCTCAGGGAAAACTGAGACAGATTTTAAGTCCAAAACAACAACAAAGCCCCCCAAACCGTGACCTTAATAGAATTGAGACTTAAAGTATTATAATAATACCTGGATTGGAAACCACAATTATGATGCAATCAGGACTGTATTTGACTATCTGAGGAATAATGAACTTGAAGACGTTAACATTTCTCTGCACCAGATTGAGACGACTTTCCCCCTCTTGCTGACGGACGCCTGCAGTTACCACCACGATCTTAGAATTGGCAGTCACAGAGTAATCTTTTGAAAAGAGGCAAAAACACGTATCTTAAATGCAACTTCATCAGACAGAAACTTCTAGAATGTGTAGAAGAATTAAGTCTTCTGGATTATCACGATTTGAAATTCAATGTTCTCACGACTTCTGTTTTCTTCCTTGGACTACAGTGAAGCAATCCAGACATAAAAATGGCTCAACTCAAGAAAATAAATGACATTTCTGGCTAACAAATACAACAGATTGTCAGTAATAAAATGAAGCTTAAACAGTGAGTCTAATAGGCAGATTTCCACCAACAAACATAATATTATCTCACTTTTAGGCTTCTAACGTTAATTAACTCTATAAAAGGAAAGAAGGCATTGAAGAGTTTGTTTTGACTGGAAACTGAACCTAGATGGGTAATACTCAATATTTTAAGAAAGCTTATTCACTTTTAGCAGTGTGAGTTTCTTTTCTTTTTTTTTTTTTGAGACAGAGCCTCAAGCTGTCACCCTGGATAGAGTGCTGTGGCATCACAGCTCACAGCAACCTCCAATTCCTGGGCTCAAGTGAGTTTCTTGCCTTCACCTCCAAAGTAGCTGAGACTACAGGCGCCCGCCACAACGCCCAGCCATTTTTTGGTTGCAGCCGTTCTTGTTTGGCGGGCCTGGGCTGGATTCGAACCCACCAGCTCAGGTGTACATGGCTGGCGCCTTAGCCTGTTGAGCCACAGGCGCCGAGCCAGCAGTGTGAGTTTCTTTACCGAATATTTTATAAGTTTCACAAGCAAGTGTGCCCTTTTATAAAATACCCAAATGTAATGATTTGAAGTGATCATTAGATTTGGTAGCTAGTATGACTCATATGATTGAACTGTGCTGCAATGTGACTTTGGACAGTTATTAATCCTTTTTCAGGATCCTCTCCCATAACATGGGGGTAATTATAATACCAACCCTTCGTAGGACTATTGGGAAGATGCATTAAAATAAGATAATGTAATGCAAAATGCTTCAGACAGTACCCAGAATTTACTAATTCAATAAATAATAGCTATTATACAGTTTCTTCAGGCCACTAAAATTACTTTGTACAAGTACTTTGGGGGATCTAAGACATCCCTGTCCTCAGATAAATATAAGGAAACTACCGTGATACGATGTCCTAAAATGTTATATATGAAATATGTAGATAGTATTTAGGCAAGTTAATGAAAATAATACTGGAGTTTGTCTTTGAGAATGATCTGGACCCAGAAGAGAATAAACTGCCAATACTATATTCACCAGGACAGGAAGACTAATTTTATAACAGAGAATGACGGAGGAGAGGAGGATGCTGGGTATGGAAACGCAGGTTGTGCCCAAATTAGGAAGATCTGTGTGGGCCCTGCTCGAGGTTTTAGAATATAGACAAAGGCGTATAAAAGACAAGAAATCTTTAAAGAATAGAATATGTTTAAACTTTCATTTTAGAAAAAGCATCTGTTTTAGGGATAAAGATAACTAGTATGGCAGTGTGATTGTTTTCTACATATTTTTCCAGGCTGACAAGGTCAATTCACCATGCGCTCATTTCATAAGAATGGCTAGAAGGCCAGTTTTTAGAAATTGATGAAAGAAAATTGGCACATAGGACAGAGATGGCACAATAAACCAAACAATGTTATAAATCACAATTTGTTATTTTCTCTGAGTGAATTCTCAATTATCATTTTTGGCACACAAACTCATTTTTAATGATTGTCCATTAACAAGCGATTGCTAAAATAGTACATTAGAAATGAAAGGTAGAATACAGTAAAAAAATACGAATTTTATAAAATGAGAGAAACGGGAAAAATTTTACCATTAGATGAAAATTTTTCAGTAATTTAAAGAAATCACTAAATGAGATCTTGGACATTTAAACCCTTACTGAAAAAAAATTGTCCCCAAACTTCAACTTTTTCTAATGAAAAAAAAATGTCTATTATGCTATAAGATACATTCCAAGTGTATTTTTTTGTTGTGGAAAAAAAATCAAAATTAAATCACTTTGAAATTATTACCTTTATCTGCCACAATTTTAGGTGTCTGAAGAAATAAGCTCCCGTGCTGCAGATCCATCATTTCTCCTTTAAGCTTATCTTCCAGAACATCCACAAGAGCAAGTTCATCAGCCAGAGACTATAAACACAAAGCAGGTGTTAGTACCCTAAGCTACCCCAGGAGGCCTCAGTTCACAGTCCAACACAAAGAGACTTTTTATAAAGGGCTAAGGATC
>CAUYRH010128585.1:0-44363 GCA_963574655.1 Perodicticus potto | reverse complement strand
CAGGCAGGAGTGGAGACAGCGTCAGAGTTAGCAAGAACGTGATAGAATGTGCATGCTCCCGACTGCCTGCTCTCCAGACTAATATAAGGCTGATCTCCTGCCTCTCAACACCACAGGTGTAGAGACTGCCAATTCACCACTGCTCTCATCTCATGAGCTCTCATGCTTGTTAGGAGAGCTAAGTCCCTCTCCATGCCCTTTCCACCAAGGTATTCCATTATTGAGCTATACAGGTATTTCTTATAATTCTCACTCCTCCTAGCCATAGGCTATATGGGCTGCAACAGGTATGGAGTCAAATTATCTACATGAATGAATGACTGAATATATGCACATTAAATATTAACATCCTTGAGTTGGTGAAGCTTGAATCTATAGAACTTATCATTGTTAGTTAATTAACAGAGAAGGATAATTACTTCTTTGACATAGTTTTACATACCCTGATCTCTTTGTCAATGCTAGACACTGCCTCAGACAGCAAGAAAATCAGTGCAGTACTCCATTCTCAGTCTTTTGTCAATCTCGTCTCCAATGGCAACAGGACTGCTTTAAATTTTGGGAACAGTTATCAGGATTGTATGCTGATAGAAGCTCGGGAAGACTTAACCACTACTGTCTCCTGAATCTTCAATACTTACAACTGCTAAAGACACAAAAAATATTATGTGCGTGTAATTTATGAATGTGTGTATGATTTAATGCAGATGTTTGTAAATAGCAATTTTATTCATTTTTAATGAATGTTCCTATTGAGGAAGGAGAAATAAATCTTATACTTCTTAATGATCCCGAGAAAGCAGCAGGCAGCTGCAGAAGAGTTCTGCGTCCAAAGATAAGAACAAACTTTACACTGAGCTGAAATAACCCTGAAAAAAACTATGTAACAAATAACAGCAACCTTGTTTCTTGAGAAATATAATCGTGAAACTCTTTGTGGTCTTTATTGCAATTGTAAATATGCAGCTGATACTGAGCTGAAGAAAAACATACAAAAGAGTTTGGAAAGAACTGTTCCCTAGAACTCAGCATTTTACGTCTTGAGCCACCTGAGTTCTCGCCAGGCAATTAAAGGTTCCTTCCTCTATGTTGTTGGTGTAAGTATCTGTTGGTTTTAATTCACCATTTTCGTACAACACTACTGAGTGAAGCTATATACTATAGTTTGATTTTAAATGTTTATTTGGGAAAACAAGGCAGAAAACTAGGTGGAGCTCAGGAATTAGAGCTAGGAATTTCTAAATAGCTTCTGCTCTCTCCAATTCACTGGCTGTGTAGCCTCAGGCATATGAATCTGTTCCTTCTTGCAAATTATGAGCTTGTGATTACCCTGTACTATTTCTAAATATTAGAGATAATGTATGTAAAATATTTAGGACAATTCCTTCTACATAATGAGCTTTTGATAAATGGTGGGTTTTGTGATTGTTTTTGTTGCTGCTGCTGCTATTATTGTTAAAGATCACCATTCCATTTAAAATTATTGCCAGGATTACGTGCTTTAATACAATTCCTTCTTATGTTTATAAAGAAAAAATAACACTAATAGAACTACACCTTTTCACCTGCAAATGGAAAACAACATTTATCTTTGTTTCATTTCAGCTACTTTGACAACGTGTGAAGTTAAAGGTTGGGAAGGATGAAGAGTTTGGAAAAACGTATAAAGATAGGGTGAGATGTAAACGTGAACAGGAGCAGGGACCAAAGGCAACATTTAAGTTACTCTGCGGTGTGTTTTACTTTGTGTTTTTTCACAACATTCTTCAAAATAGGACTTGTAACCACTTTACTAATAAAGAAACTAAGGCTCAAATAATTAGATTACGCAGCTAGGGTGAAATCCACTAAACATGTATTTTTATCAAACCCTAACACTTTGCTTTTTCTACCGGGACATTTGTCTTCAAAAAATATTGGCAGTCATTGTCTATTAAACTAATGGAGATAAATGTATCAGAAATGTTAATAGCTTTTTGGAAGCTAAGATGGAAAAGAAATTCTAGCAGCCACATTGGTTAACTGCCCACTAAGTGTAAAACTAATACAATTTAGTAAAAGTAAATCCAATTTTCTTAATATCAATCTTTTTTTATTATTAAATCATAGCTGTGTACATTAGTGCAAAGAAGGGGTACAATGTGTTGATTTCATATGCAATCTGAAATATTTTCATCAAACTGTTTAACATAGCCTTCATGGCATTTTCTTAGTTATTGTATGAAGACGTTTGTATTCTGCATTTACTACGTTTCACTTGTACCCTTCTAAGATGCACTATAGGTATGGACCCACCAATTACCCTTCCTTCACCCATCCTACCCCCTCCCCTCCCTTCCCTTGCCTCTTTCCCCATATTCTTGTGCTGTAGTTGGGTTATAGCATTCATATGAAAGCTATAAATTAGCTTCATAGTAGGGCTGAGTACATTGGATACTTTTTCTTCCATTCTTGAGATACTTTGCTAAGAAGAATATGTTCCCACTCCATCCATGTAAACATAAAAGAGGTAAAGTCTCCGTCTTTCTTTAAGGCTGCATAATATTCCATGGTATACATGTACCACAATTTATTAATCCATTCATGTGTTGATGGGCACTTGGGCTTCTTCCATGACTCAGCAATTATTAATTGTGCTGCAGTAAATATTCTGGTACAGATGTCTTTTTTATAATGTGATTTTTGGTTCTAAATTTGTTTTTTATATAAAGAACACAAATTTTCATGGAATAATTACTTTTTCAAATCAAAATATGAAACAATAAAAGAAACTTATTTGTGTGCTATCATTACAATGTAAGCATATTAACTTATAAAAAGTAGTCAAAAAGGAAATATACAAAAATAAAGAAATTGGTGGGAGAGGATAAGAGAATTACGATTTTTTTCTTCAAAATTTAAGTAATGTGGAGATATCTCTTTCAAGATACAAAATAAAATTGAAAACAAAGAAATTCAATGTTTCAAAATTTAAAAGAAAAAACAGCAGAACTTAATGACAGGTCAAATTTCAAGGGAAAAAAAATATCAAGATCTCTTATAGTAGAATATTTGCAGATTCCATGAAGGACAATGCCCTCAGGCCTGACTTCTTTTTATCTTTTCTTTGATTCATTCCAAGATAATAAAAGATACATTTGTTCAGAATATTTCTCATCACTCCTCAGTTACTTGAAACTTAAAGCTATTTGCAAATTATTTATTCATTTATTTATTCATTCATGTTATGAGTGTTGATTTTTTCTGTGCACACAACACAGCTCTAGCCTCTGTTGGGAACACCCAAAAACTACAAACTTGAACTCAGTTCCAGAAGTCCGTCCATGACCCCACTAAAGCTGATATCTCAGAATGTAATGGCATAAGGCTATGTGTCTTCTGAGAATTAGACAGAGTAGAATAGCATTAGTACCTAGAAGGAGGAGTGCAGATGATAAATTGCTGACTAAGTCAGAGAATCAAGACATTTGGGGGGGCTAGATTTTCAGAGAAGGCATCACAAAAGTAAAGACCATGAAAAACAAGCTGGAAATCCTCATAGGAAGAGAAACACTCTCCAAACCCCAAACAAGGTATTATGCTACAGTATAAAGATACAGTGGTGGGCTAGACAGATTAGGGTTTTTTTTTCTGTTTTTTTTTTATCCAGCTAACAGATGATCAAGAAATATAGGATTTAGATTCATTTTTAGGCCAAAATATTAATTCTAATCATGGTAAGGATTAGGAATGAGATATATAGCTCAAAACAGTAACATGTTATGAGGAAATCTTAGCTGAGCAGTTAGTGTACTCCACATCTTCAAGGGCATTTTTCACAAAATTGTAGTGTGATGACAGCAGGAATGGCGTCAGGAAATAGTAGATGAATATATACAGGTATTTAAAAAACAGAAGTCCTAGTACTTACTGCAGATTGTATATGGAAACTGAAAAAAGGGAGGATGCAAGCGTTTCCAGGTCACAGTGCTAAAGACCCAACTTTGGTGGAAATACTAAAGATTTCCTTCTACTTGCTTTGTATAATTTACCAAGAAACCCTTGATTGGAAATATCTATTAGGCATTTGGAAACATAAAACATGGCCTGGAGGTTTTTACTTGAGATTTTTTTTTTGATGAGTGTGTAAACAGAAATAAAATTGACAAGAGAAACAGAAATAAAATTGACAAGAGAAACTAGAATTTGTTGCACTTCTAAAAATCACCGCAGATTGATTTTTCACACCAGGTGAACTTTCATAGTCTCCGTGAATCATCTGGACCCCTCAGTTCACATTCACTGGCCTCAAGACTGGTGAGGAACTTTTCCCCAGGTCTTTAGCTTTACTCCCGGAACGGCGGCAGGGATGGGGCTCTGGTCCAGTCCTAGCAGTAACACATCATTGTTAAGTGCCTCAATTGTCCCTCAGGAAGTCCTTGTCAGAGTCTATGGAGACTTTATCCTTCCTTATATATTTTGCCTAAGAAACCTCCCCCAAATCAGTTGCTGCTGTTCTCTGACTCCTGCTGCTTTAGTATTTTATTTATTCATTAACTTATTTTTTTATTTTTAATTATGGGTACATAATGTATATATTTACAAGGTACATGTGGTGTTTCAATACCACATGTATATAAATCTACAAGTATACAATGTAAATTAATCAAATCAGGGTCACTGGGGTATCCTAGGTTTTGATTTTGCGTATCAGCAATGATAAAAAGACAGATCTGCTTTAAATTCTGGCTCTACTTGCTGTGGATGAGTGACTCCAACTATCTTATTGAAGTACTTTGTGAATGTTAAAAGTAAAAACCGTATGTAACTAGGCCCAGTATGTGTGTATATCGGATGCATGACAACTGCTACTTTCCATTTCCTCTAATGAGTAATCCTTACTCTGTTTTCACTTCCTCTAGTCTCTATTTCTGATCCCTGCCTTCGTTTCCTCCAACAGTGATTGTACTTTGATTTTAGTCCCGAGATGTCTATTGCTTCATTATGGTACATTCTCTGCATCTATTTCTAGGTGATTTTAGATTGGGGAAAATCTGCTGTGGTATCAGCATATGCACAGAGATTGCTATTTGTTTACCAAGTAAAGAGATATAATTACAGTGTAAAAAGAATTGGGGAGGGCTTAGTAATCAAAACCCAATTTAAGAAAATAAAGTGGACTAATGATCATCTATGTTTCCATAGAAAGAAGGGGGCTATGGAAGGACCTGAACTAATAATATTGCATATTAATGTGGAAAATTTTACTTACCAAATGTTTGACATTTTTTTTAATTACTTATAATAACTTTATGAAGTAAGAAGGGATAGTATGTTTCTCATGTTAAGGACAGTAAACAAAGTCTCTGAGAGTTAACAGACTTACTGGTAACTTATAATTGTCCTAAAAGATCAGATTTCTAGGCCAGACTCTTAAACCAGATATTTCTGCAAATTGCTTATATTTTCTGAGATGCTATCTTCTCATGAGTAAGGGGAGAAGAGAATTTTTTTAAAGAACTGTTTATATTTAAAATTATGAGATGTTATATCTTAACTAATGTAGGAGATACCTGGAAGAACTGGGATAAGACTTCTATTCCCCATTTCAAAGCATTGCCACCGTATCACCAAATTCAGAGCACTTCTCTGGGCTCTGAAAATAAGGAAGGGTGATTTGGTCCAAATGAAACAAATATCTCAGCAGCTACTTGGGGAAGATGAAGAGGATCAGACAAGGGAGCTATTAAATCTTAAAATATTCTCATGATCATTCCAAGAGTAGGAGCAGGTGATCAAGATATTGTGTCACACATAAAATTACAGTGGGTAAAACGTAAGAGTATTTCATATCAGTATTTTGGCAGAGCTGTAATTGGTGAATTTATATTTTTAAATAACTCAGATAGATTTTCAAAAAGAGTAAAGATGGCTAGGAGAAAGTTTGTAGATGTCATTAAAGTGTTGTCTAAATTCTTGCCTGGATAGGCTAAGCCTCAATTCTCTGTACTATTTCTATTTTCCACTGCGGTCTAAGCAGGCATCATATTAGTAGTTTCTCACTGGGCATCTGTTGAAACTAAATAAGTGACTTTTTTGTTGACACATTTAGACTAGTGAGGTCAGACGAGTGACCAGGTTATGGACTATGTAGCACTAGGAAGCTGGTCAGCATGCCAACTTGTCTAGATGATCTTTTCTGTTTACTTTTGTTCTTTTGTAGCTGTTATATATCGGGGAAAAGATATTTACCCTTCAAACTTAATACATACAGGCAGAGTTGTTCGGATAAGATGAATGGATATAGTTATGATGGAAATAACATGGCAAGGCAAAAATACTTTTCCATATATTGAAAAGCTGTCATGGTAACATAAGATATATAAGATTTTATCACATATTTGTTTTGGTTAACAAAAAAACAAAAACAAAAACTGACAACTTTGGAGACAGTTCATTGGATTCCAACAAAAGCCATTGAGCTGTACAAGCAACATTTTGTACAATTAACATACAACATAAATGAAATATGGCTTCAGTGATCTATCTGAAGCTAACAGGAAGAAATAGTAGAAATAGCAGAGCAACAAAATGGTTAAGATTTCAGTTCCTCTGGTATGTTAACTATGAGGAATTAGATAGAAAGCTTCACTGCTATCGCTCTTCAGGCCAGAAATCACCACATAAATAGCAGCTGCACATCACGTTGAGTGACTTCTTATTAGTCACTGCACATCTGTTACTTAGTTCTCACACACACAGCAAAGTCTGTGGTTATACTGTCTCTTTGTCTTCCTGTTATTAAGTCCTTGTGGTATTTTAGAAGAAAAAGAGAGAACTTCTGAACAGATAAGAGTGCAGCACAAAGTGTGATGATGATGGAAGTGAAATTTAAATTGTACATAAATTAAATTTAAAGAAGAAACAGCTGACTGGGGGAGTGTTGACAGAGTTTACACTCAGAGTCGCTCAGTATACAACAAGAGTAACTCAGGAAAGGCCACCTTTTCGATATAAGTGAGAAAAGTGGTTGTTACAAAAAAAGGTGTTCTAGGGAAAGTGATAATAGCCAAAAACATAACAAAGCAAAAAAAGGAAATCAAACAAACAAACCAAAAAAACAAACATCCCAAAATAGCAACAACAAAAAAACACTTTGAAATACTTCATGACACTGAAAGTATAAGGGGTTAAATATTAGAAGCTGATCCAGACTTAGAAATAGTATAATACTCTGCCAAATCATGGCAAAAATACTTGCTCTTTATTATGAGTTTTATAACAAGAAGGGAAGCAAGGTTCATACTACTTTTTAACTCATATGTTTTAAATTATAATGAATAGAAATATTAGTCTTACCATTTTTATTCCCCTATACATTTATAATTAACAGTGCTTTAATGTTTTGACAAAAAAATTAAAGGCCACAGAATAATCAGAATAGTCCACATTGGTTATTACAATCCCTTTTTGTGATTTCAGGTTGTGCGATCATTTCTACAGACCCCTACTACTGTGCCAAGTGAAGACTACTTGTAACAAAAACATTAACAATTATAAAAAGGAACCTGTGCCTTGGTTTCACTTTTTAGATGAAAGAGATGATTAAATCTAGGAAACTTCTTTTTTCTTTGAGGGGTTATGAAAAATGAAATTATACACTTATGTATTCTTCAGACATTTTTATCTCCCCATGGTTATGAAGTATATTCACAGAGGCAGGAGTTTAAATGTCATTTTTTGGGCAGTGCCTGTGGCTCAAAAGAGTGGGGCGCCAACCCCATATGCTGGAGGTGGTGGGTTCAAACCCAACCCTGGCCAAAAACTGAAGAAAACAAAACAATAAATACATAAATAAATAAATGTCATTTTTTAACCTTAATATTTAGATAATTATGAAACTTAGAATGATAAAGAGCCTTTTATCTGCAAATATGGCCAATTCTCTTTTAATCTTTCTGACAGTGTTCACCCTTTTACATAGCGGTAGCACATGTGTCCATGAATGAAGTTAAACATGTGAGGAGCTGGAAGCTCAGACAAACGGGGGTGACTAGTTTTGGAACCTACCCATTTAGAGTATTTCTCTCTCTTTACTCCAAGTCCATATTTTCAAATTTCATTTGGATGCCATAAAAACAACTGTGATGAGTCACATTGTTATATATGTTCTGGTGGTTTTAACTTCCCAGTATATATGGGAGGTTATTTTCACTGCTCGCTCCCTCTCATGACTATCTGTTCTGATCCTGTGTCCTTACCTTTTTTTAAAAGCATGTCAAAACATGTTCTCACTAGTAAGTGGGGGATAAAAAGTGGGTACACGTGGGCACAAAGAGATATAAAGTATACTGGAAACCAAGAAGTGGTTTGGGAGAGAGATGAAGGGCAAATACCTCCCAGGTACAATGAACACTGTCTTGGTGCTGGGCACCTGGAAAGCCCTGACTTCAGCATCATACAACGTATCCATGCAAAAAACATTTGTACCTCTGTAATATATGAAAACTACAAACAGAAAAAAAAATGACAACAACGAGGGAAGAGTAGTAATTAAAATCCCCATGATTTTTTGATAATACAACTTTAAGAATAAATGCAATGCATGTCCTAGGGCTTACAAAAGAAATTTAGAGGTAGTTTAAGACAGCTCTTATATTTTGGGTAGGAGTAGAGCCAGGTAAGCTCCATTTTTGTAACTGTTTTTGTAACCTGTATTAAGTTGAGAAAGAGTAATTAAGTGACAACTCCCAAATTTCAATGACTTAACACAACTATAATTTATTTTTCACTGAATTTAGAGTCTAATGGGTCCATGTGGCTTGAGAGGGGTTGGAGTGAAGTTCTGCATCTTGTAGGCATTGAAGGTCCCACAGTGCATCATTCTGGAAACTCAGTTTTCTCTGTAACCAGACAATGCACCAAGATAAAGAGAAGGCCCATCTGTTCTTCATTTCCTTGGCTTATAAGTGACCTGCTTCACTTCCAGTCATGTTCTGCCAGTAAGAATTCATTACATCAGGCGACCTCAAACTTTTTAAACAGGGGGTCAATTCACTGTCCCTCAGACTATTGGAGGGCCGGACTAAAAAAAAAAAAAAAAAAAAAAAAAAACTATGAACAAATTCCTATGCGCACTGTACATATCTTGTTTTGAAGTAAAAAACAAAATGAGAACAAATACAATTCACACCAACTCATGTGGCCCGCGGGTGGTAGTTTGAGGACCCCTGCATTATATTGACTCACCTAAGAGCACAAGAGGCTGAGATATAGTTAGGGCCAACCACATAATTGGATGGCCCAGTACAAAATAAAAGTGCTTCTTGTTCTAAAAGAACAAGAATGAGATGATAATGCCTTTGTCCTAAGGTGTTTACAAACATTTAAACCAAAAATGTAAAAAGTATTAAAATACAAAGTATTTTCTTTAACGAACGCTTTCTTGACTTAGCATGATTTTTGTTTCCGTTTTTGTTTAATTTGCCATGTAATGTTATCTTCTCTAGGACATGGAGATTCGAGCAGGACTTATGTAGTGCCTCAGATGCACCCAGGTCATTGGCCTAAGGAATCAGTGTGCATACACGGTTCACCAGCTGGGGGGTTTCCGCTGCTGTCAGTTGCTGAACTGATGTGTTTTTCTGGCCATGGGTTGAGAAGTCAATCTTGCCTTCCCTCAAATTGTCATTCCAATTTATGGAAGATAGGTGACCCTCATGGTATTGCAAACAAGGACTAGCTCAGCCTCTATATCTCTAGGTAAGTTAGAGCCTCACGCTACCCAGCCACTTGCCTAGCAGCTGCAGAGATGCCAGCTTGGGGTAATGATTGTGTCACCAGGTTCTGCCCAGAGTTGCTGAGGAGTGTGCAATCCTGAGTCTCCTAATAATGTGCCCAGATGCTTAGTAGACGTGAAGGTTGTGGCAGAGTAGAGGTTTCTCCCCAAAAGAAAGAACTAGACTCTGCTTTAAGAGGAGAGCTGTAACTATCCCGGGGAGGGGAGGAAAGAGCAAGGCTAGGCAAGCCTCAACTCCAGTGGGCTGGAAGCCAAGGGCTGAGAATCTGCGCTGGGAAGGCAGGGAGATCTTGAGAGATGGTCCCACCCAAGATTTCAAGTCAATGTTCAATTGTCCCAACAGATTTTACTTACAAAGCAGAAAATCAAAGATAAAATCATTTACAGTTGTCAGACAAACAACTACAGAGCATTAAGTTTCTGAGTGTAAGTCCCTGTTCACCTGCACTGGTCACACTCTGCTAAAGCTGGCCCTCCATAAGTCACTTTGGTTTAACCATCCCAGAGTCCTTCCCAGATGCTCTCAGTGCAGAGGAGGCCTGAGGGGATCCCTGAATGTTCCCCATCTCCTTTCCCATTCTTCACAATGAAGTGTCACTGTTCAGGAGATAGGTCTACCAGGGATTAACACGAATGCCCTTCCCAAATCATTAGTCGTAAGCTTTCTACCCCATGCCTTTGATAATGTCATAGCTTCTGTCTGAAATTATTTCTTTTATTTTAAAGTTGCATTTATTTTTTAAAATACTGTAAGGAATTATTTTTAGGTTATCTTTTCCTAAAGCCCTTTCATGATCACCCCAGACAGAAAAGTGTCTTCTTCCTTTCTTTAATTGGGTGATTTACTCCAGATGGGAGTGAGTTCATGTGACAATCACCTATGGCCATTCTTAAAACCATCTTGCTTACACTCATTCTTCGCATCTGTAGACTGAAAACTTTCTCTATATTTTTTGGATATGTCATAGTCACTACCTCCATTGAGATCTTTGCTGTAATGCCTAGACTTTATGCAAATATCCTTTTGTTTAAAAATAAGTTATCACTTATGTTTTCTATTACATTTGTACACATGCCAATCTCCCCTGGATCAGACACACTTTTGCTCTGAGAAAGATTATATTTATCTTTATTTTCCCATGACATATCATGAATCAATGAATATATATTAAAAGAATTTTTTTATGTGAAACTTCAAAATAGAGTTCCTATGTAAGGACTTAACCACAGGCTGTCATTTCAAATGTCTGGTATTGTTTAGAATGACTATAGATCTTTAAATTCTGTTTTAAATTAAATGAGCCCTTTCCATTTGGGAAAGAAGGCCAGTGTGAACATCAATGTTTGGAGAGCTTGGAGCTCTTTACAACCTACCTCCTTAGAGAAGTACAAAACTTGCATCCCGTAGGTCCTTGTGGGTGCCGTTGTTGTCATTGTCGCTGTTGTTTTTCTGTCTTAGACCATTTTTTTTTATTACTTCTATAGACTTGAAAAGCTTATGTGCTCAAGTTACTAGAGGTAATCTTGACATTGTTGAGATCTTGAAAGCCAGACTACATAAATGTTGGCCAATTTTCTTAACCCAGAGTATTTAGTCAAGTGACTACAGCTATGTTCCTTGGAGATGAAAAAATCCCTGTTGTTAGCACCAGTTCCTATAAGGCTCATAAAAGCCAAGGTGTTTCTTCACTTCCCATTGCTTTATGTCCACATAGCATTTATCAAGGATACCTTTGCACTGGTACTACTCTGCCTTTTAATTCATCAACTAACTATTCACATGAACCAGAAAATCTTAATGATATGAGATGGCTCTTAAAAACTATTTCTCAAATGATAACTTACAATATTATAATACATTGTCATAAACTAAAACTTTTTATAAGAAAACAAGGTAATTAGTCAGTTACGATGTTCTCACATATAAAATGTCATTTTCCTTAGAAGGAATAATTGTTTTTCTTTTCTTTTGCAGCTGATTCACAGCCCTTTAAAACTCACCAACACAGTGAAGCATTATTTAATTAACTCTATCTGACCTTGACAGCTTCTTTGCATCTCTTCACTTGTTCTAGTTTAAGATTCTTCTTGACTTAAAATGTTTTGTATTCATTTGTAATATAATACAATGTAATGAAGTTCTGTATGATTTGTCATGTAATGTATGTAGTATGGATATCACCTATCATATTCCTGGCACTGTTAAGTGCTTTATATAAATTATAACATTGCATTATCATAACAAATTTGTAGTACGATAGTATTGCTATTTTATAAATGAGGACACTGAAACTTAGAAAGTTATTTACAGCATAAATATGAGGGCAGCTTGATGAACATGCATGTTCTAGGAAAACACAATGGAAATATAAAACTATAAGTTCTCAAAATAAGGCCTAGGGATCTGCATTTTTCTAACATGGTGGTTGTTTTGTAGTCAGCCTAAAAATTGAGAACCACTATGATACATTTAAATGTGTGTTTGGTTTTCTCAACTAGATTTAAAGTTTCTGATAAACTTTTGGATGAGACAAATTTTTAAAAATCTCAATTTTTCTGAGCTTCAGTAAAGGAGAATGTTAGATATACTGCACGGCACTGTGGGGGAACCAATGAGATGATGTGTCTCTCAAAAATATTTGGCAAGTGGATTTCATTCACTGCCTACTAAAAGGAAAAACAGTTAGACAGTAAAAAAGAAATTGCCTAGCATTAAGTCCATGGAATCAAATTTGAGGCATGTCACCTTTAAATCGTTTCTGACATGTTTTGGAATTTCCTTTTAAAGACCAAAACAGTCTTTAAGAATGGAACAGTTAACACTAAGGAGAAAGGAAATCATTCATGATCAGAAATCAATCCTACAATCTATTTTCAATATATCTCAGTAGAGAAGTCAACACCTTATGAGGTTGGTGAAGGGAACAATTAGAATGCCATCTTTGACTCTTCTACCCTTTCCAAACACCATGGCCAGAAAACAGAAAAGTCTGAATTGTTCTCTGAGATGTTCTGTTCTTATTAGCAGGTGGTTCTTATAATGCACATTGGATGCTCATTGGAACCACCTGGAAAGATTTAGCATATAATGAGCTGAGCCTAACCCTAATTCTGATTTGATTATCATAGAATTCAATGGATATAAGGATTTTTTATAAGTGATTGGTGCTCATGATTTGCCTCTACACTTGGAAACCTCTGCTAAGGGATTGTCCTTTCTTTATTGTAGTTTGACTTTAGCCAAGAGGAAAAGCCAAATGTATTCACTCATAAGATGGCCCAATATTGAGCAGACCTTGACAAAAGGTGAAAGGTAGATTTCTTCATCATTGCCCTTGTCATCAGTCTCTGAGCTCACATACTTTTCTGGGATCTTGTCTTGGGGTTCTCTATTTCCTCTAATACCTATTGTTCTTTCATTTTTCTTTCCAAGGAGTAAATCTGTGTATACTTTTCCTGCTGAAATTTTTTGAGTAACATGAATCAATGAGTGAATGAGACTCTTAAGCAAGTATCTGACAGTGGACTAAAAGTGCTAAAGTTGAACCCACATAACCTCATTTCCCACAATGGATGGATCTTGCCCTGACCACTATAACAGCTACTAATGACTACCTTTATCAACGATCACCAAAGAGATAACACCTTGTCCTGTTGCAATCCGTTAATGATGCTTTGAAAAAGGGCTGAATAATAATAGCAATAAAATCCCCAGTTCATTAGGGCTATGAGATAAAAGTGATTCTCAACACTGGCTGCACAACACTGGCTGAGAAGATTGGAAAACCACTTAAGTCAAGGCGTCACTTTCACAAGTTCTGATTTGATTAATTGTCCACAGATCCCGATATGGGGCTTTTTATAAGCTCTCTAATTTATTCCAATATGAACCAAGTTGAAGAACCTTTGCTCTAATGAGCAACTAGTTTAACATAAAGAGTTTTAGTTTTAAAAATAATAATTATGGTAGGAGGAAGCCAGGATAAATGTGAGTATTTATCATGAGGAAAGAGTTTCGCTAGGCAATGATATAACCCCGGGAAAGAAATATTAGGGTGCCTTATAAGAGAAAACAAAGTCCAGAGAGAAAAGACACATGTCAGACAGGATAGGGAACATTTTCCACCTAAGTTGTGTGGTTTTCAGAGCACTGGAAAAGTCTGCAATAGATGCCCTTCCAACTGAATATCCAAACTCAAAAACACAGAAATTATTGTTTTGTGGCTAACATGATAATTAAATAAGTGTGATTAGGGGAGGATGTTGATTTCAGTTGTTATTATTCATTTCTATATCTTTGTGAACATTTTCAAGGCCAAAGGATGCTGTAGGGAAAGATGGAGAAGAGAAGCTTCTGACTTCTCATGAGTTAAACCATTTCTTTATTTTTAAAAAGAGGAAATAAATAAGACAAATGGATCCAAAACTAACAAACACACATATACAGGCACATAAATAATGTAGAGTTTTGTTGCTTATGCTATTACACAGTATATTTTCATAAATTGTCCAAATCAATATACTATAGATAGATAGATAGATAGATAGATAGATAGATAGATAGATAGATAGATGGATTTTTTTTGAGACAGAGTCTCAAGCTGTTACCCTGGGTAGAGTGCCATGGAGTCACAGCTCACAGCAACTTCAAACTCTTGGGCTTAAATGATTCTTTTGCCTCAGCCTCCCAACTAGCCGGGACTACAGGCACCTGCCACAACACCTGGCTATTTTTTGTTGTAGTTGTCATTGTTGTTTTAGCTGGCCCCGGGCCAGGTTCAAACCTGCCAGCCTCAGTGGATGTGGCCAGCGCCCTATGCACTGAGCTACGGGCACCGTCCAATATATAATATCTTTTAAGTTTCAATAAAACAGTTTCCAATGTAACGAAGAACTACTTTCTAGTTCTTTATTTTTTCATAACATTTATCAATATTGGATATTACTCATTTAATTCCTGTCTTTTTAGTGCCTTTTATCTATGAAATGCATAGATAAGCAAAAAAGAGTAAATCTTCACTCGGTTAAATAGGTTAATGTTTTCCTTTCCAACAAGAAAGCTATGATTTTTGTGTGAAGAGCATTAATGTGTATTCACACTCTTGGTTTCATGCCCCTAGGTATGTCACCTGCTAAATAACTGGAAAACAAAGTTTGGTGTCTTTCCATTTGGTACCTGTCCTAATAATTATGGGTTGAAGGTCCAATTTTTCTCTGAAGCTTTCCCCCCCAAACTTGTCCATCTAACTTTTTACCTTTGCCTTGAATACCTCTTCAATATATTTAGGTGCCCCAAGCTTAGCCAGTCCCCACAAAACTGTGCCCAAACTTGCTGCAGTATAAGTCCTAGAGAGCTGGCAGTTGAGATAAGAAGGATTTTATTCCTTAAAAGGCATTTCAATATTATGAAATGCAAAGAAAAAAAAATGCACTCGATTAGAAATCACTAAAGCTTTGTTTTCATAGTGGAACCTGAAGCATTATTCTGAGTATATTAGATAAAATATTTGGGTAGCTAGAAGTTTTTCTATGTACCCTTAAGGTACACCAGGTAGGTGGCCATGCCTTTGTTCTCTCATAAAAGCAACTTAGTTTTGCTCTCTGGGATTACTGTTGAACATTTTGTGGTGAGTTTCTAAAATTCATCTCTCTTTCTAATTTGATTATTCATTATTATAGAGTATGTCAAGCCATGTAAAAGGGAAAACATAGACTAAGGCCTCTACATCCTCTATTTGAAGATGGAGGGGTTTTCAGTTAAGATGGGTAAATTGAGGAAGAATATGTCACCAAAGGGAGCCTTGTAGACAGGTCATAGACCAGCTCCAAAACTTTTTGCCTGCAAGAAGGGTCATGCACAGAGAACAATGGGTCACCAGCTGTGACCAAGTGGACATGCAATGGCATTATAATCCTATCCAACCAACCAACCGACTTGGTGAAAAAAAATTGATTCTCAATGAAATAGACAGAAGGCAATTATTTTAATGATACCAACAACATATGGTTTTTCTTTCTTGAAAGGCATTATTTTAAGTATTTTTCATCTACTAATTTACTTTATCTTGATTTTATTTTATGAAATATAGTAGTAGCATTTTTCTTTATTTTACTAATACATGTGAATAAAAATATGTAAGCAGAGAGGTTAAATTACTTGTCTAAAATCATTGTGCTAAAAGGTGGGAACATTTCTAACATAGGTAGTTAAATATGTGCTTTTTTAATAAATCAGTATGGTTGCCCTCAATTTTAGTAAGTTGTGTGCTTGAACATATAAATTAGATCTACAGTGTATCGAGCATATTTTATAACTAAGCACAATTAAATCCAAAGCACATGAATTTCTACAGATTAGATTATAATAAAGTCAGATGTTGGAAAATATTTTTTGTAGTAGGGTCATTGTATACATTGAACATTTCTGATCAATTGAATAAAAATGTCCTATTTCAAGCCTTTACATTGATTGACCCACTGTCAAGTATTCAGCTTGCTGCCAATTAAATTATCAGAACAATATGATCAAAAAGATAATTTGGAGAAAGTGACAAATGGTGTTTCTCTGTGCCTGATAGGTAGATAGCTACCCTCAAATTTGTCTATGTAAGAATTAGTCAAATGGAAAGAAGACAGGATTTCAATGTGAGAATTAAAATCTAGAACCTAATTCCAAGACAAGAGCCTTAAAGTGGATTCCAGATTGTAGGTTAATCCTCAGATGCAGCCATTTTCAGCTACAGGATCCTTGCCAAACCAACTGAGCAACAGTGATGAACAAAGAAAATAAAATCCATTTGGGATGAACGAATTTGTTATACTAATATGCCATTATCTAAATTTACTAGGAACATAGGCCTTCATTTATTCAATTTTGGCATTTGGAATAGTGACACCTTACTTAAACAGAAGTCAATCATAAGCAGACCCAGCTGTCTGGAACAAAGAACATCTTAGAGAAAAACAAGGAACAGGCTCCTCCAAGCAGCCAAAATGATGTCTTGGTACTAACATACCATTGAAGAATGAGTAAGGGCTTGGATCAGATTCAACTGAATTTCATCAACATAAATAAAATGAGTTTTCTGCTTGTCTTTTACTATACAGCATGAAATCAGCACAATGAAATTTTACCAACATTAGAGATTGTTGGAGAAGGTACGTTAAAAGAATAGGTTTCGTGCAAGGCAGAATAGTCCATAACCAAATCCCCAGAAGCTGTGAATACATTACCTCACAGGGCAAAGTAGAACCAAGGTATAAAACAGAATGGAGTTAATTAATCATCAATTATCCAAATGGGTCCAAAGTAATTGAGTTATTAAAGGGTCTTTAAAAGGGAGTCAGAAGAGGCATGTCAGGTAGGCAGCGAGTAAGAAGGAGATTTGCTGACTTTGAAGATGCAGGAGGATCATGAACCACAGAATTTGGACAGTCTCTGGAAGATGGAGAGGTAAGGGAAAAGACACTCCTATACTCTCCAGAAAGGAATCCAGTCCTGTCTACACTGATTTGAATTCAGTGCAACCCATTTCAGGCTTCTGAACTACAGAATATTAAGTAATTTGTTTCTTGTAATTTAGTACAATGATAGGAAACGAATAGGGGTTATTTGGTTCATGAAAAATTCAATTTGGGGGGAAGCCCCAAAAGAGGTAAGCAGCCATTGTGTGAAATTTGATTGCTGTGGTATTTATCATCTTGTTAATCCCGGGGCTCCTTTTCTCATCCTCTCCCTGCTCCACTCAGTGGTGTGAGGTGGGTAACCCTGCGGGCTTAATTGCTCAGCCTCCTATGTCAGCTGCTTTCCGCATGGGTTCAGCCAATGAGTCAGTAGTTTGCTAGTTTGCTTATGAGGAAAGATGGAAAGGTAAGGGGATAGACTCTACTAGAAGCTCCAGAAAGAAATCCAGGAGGAAGGGAAAAGTCAGAGAATCTATTCTCAATTCTGTCTCCGCTGGTGTCTTTGGAGATGACTTGAGTCTTCTTTGTGCTTCAGCCACAAATGTACAGGGATATATGGCATGTTGATCATCTTTTCTGTGGTACCCTCTCAAACTGATGCCCCTGGAAGTGTTTTCAGCTCCTGTAAGATGACCTCAGGTGTGTAGCTCCAGAAACACTTCCTTTCCCCATCATCTTTTAGGCCTTTCAGCTGTTGCAAATCATTGAGACACCTGTGGAACCAAAAATGTTGATTAAATTCTCTCTATTTGGAATACCTAGAGAGCTTTTATTTTCCTCACTGGAAAATGAAATGAATAATGAGTTCCCCAGCAGTATGAGGTTGTTTACATAACTTTAGAAATGATTGTAAGGGCATAGTCCTTGGTGAAGAAGATTATGTTTTGAATGACTTTCAGGAATAAAAACTGTGAACAGGGAAAAAAAATCAGGGAACAGTATCCTGGATAACATGATAAAGATGACACAGATCGGGCTGCTCATTACATTGATGATACCCTTATCAACCATGATGAAAGAATTAAAGAAGCAGGAAAATACTGTTCAGTCATGGTTTTGAACCAAGCCTTTACCAAAACAAGTTCTACCTGGGGAGGCAGGTTGCTGTTCAGTTGCGTGATCTTTTGCTACGCCAAATCACTGCTCTGTCTTGATTGCTACATCTGTGATATGAGAATGATAGTAATGTGTACTTAAGGGGACTTATTTGGAGGCAAATATTAAGTGAGACATGTAGAAAAAGTTAATAAATTGGTACATATGAAGCACTCAATAAATGCTAGCAATGATGGTGATCTTTTGCATTGATAAAATGTTGATAAAGAATTCTTCCCTTTCTTGAGATGATTACCTTTTAAAACACTAAATCCTCTAACATTTATTTAGGATTCACCTTTTTACAGTTCTTTTTACTTATGTTAACAGTACACTACTTGACTACCATAAGGAACTCCAAATATTGCATGTTCCAAGCTCTTGGGTTGCCCTATAATCCATCTGCCTGATGAATTTCATTTTGTAAATCCAGACCGTAGGCTGCTCACACCACCTGTTACCATATCTTCTCAATACTAAGCTGTATCTACCTGTTTGGTCTTTTTCCAACTATTTGATCCTTGGCTGCTCCTATGCCACGGCAATACTTCTTGCCTCACTTAACCCTTCTGTGCCCATCTGTAGAAGAGGACCCAGCAGGAGCCACCTCACATATTATTTGAGAGCATACTTATGTATTTGAAGTCAATGATAATACTCTACATTTAGCATAAAAAGAAAGACACTTCTCCCAGATATTTGAGACTACAGAACAAATTGTTGTTCCCCCTTTTCTCTGAAACAATGACTAAAGCCATTTTCTGAAAATGAGTATTGTTAACCATTGCATCATTAACCTTTACAATGACAATGTGTTCTCCATATCAAATTCAGTTAAATGACTGCCAAAGGTAACAGTTAAGGAAACATTTCACATAGATGAACATATTAATGGTTTATTTAGTTCTAAATGCACTGTGAAGGATTTAGGTGAGAGTTAATTTATGTTAAGAAAGCAAAGTACCACAAAGAGTAATTTCATAGCAACAGCAAGAAAGTAAAAATTTGACAAACAAAATGTAGCCTGCCTTCTAATCTTTCACATTTCTTTGTTCCTTGGCTTTCATTGTATCTTATATTTTGCTTTCTTCATTTCAGGAGAGAATATGCATTAACTAAAATTGCATACAAAATAGAGAAAGAAAAGATTACCCTGGGTGTGGGTGATGTGTGCGTATGCGTGTGTGTGCACGCCCTGAAGCTCATTTGTCTGACTAGCATCTCTTTCGTTCTGGCTAGAAGTAATCTGTCTATTCATACCTTCTACTTCTAGGCAGGCCCCACTTGTCTCCTGAATTAGGATAACATTTTGCCTTTTTTTCCTTGCTCTGATGTTCCACTGGTATGGATCCTATTGTAGTTCGTGAGTTTTAAAAAATATACGAACTCTATACGAAAAAGTTGTTTCTTAGGTTAGCTCCTTACAGTTAAATATTATTAGAATAACTGTGAAGTAACTTCTGTAACTACAATTTTACCAGAAGTTTCCAGGTTGAAAATCAGTTGCTAATATATTTATTAATGATCTATTTTGGCTAGCTTTCTGTCAGTAGATGAACAGCTAATTAGAAAAAGTCAGTCTACTATATGTTTAACCTGCTGTGAAAATGGAAAAACATTCAATATCAGCAAACCAGCCATATTCACAGATGGCAACTGGTGCACACCTGGGTGCTGCTGAGTTCAGACATACCATTCAGGGTAATGTGTCCATCAGTGAGAGCAGTTTCAACATGTCTCCACGTGAGAAGTTCTTAATTGGATGTAAGAAGATTATGGATGCCCATGACTTTCTCTCAAAAAAGAAAAGTAGAACAAAAAAACAGAAATTAGGGGTAAATTGAATCAGATTGAATTCTGTAATGTTAAGTCGTGCACACTTCTGTGTTTTAACTAGTAGCAGTGACAAATTATGTCATGTCTCCAAACAGTTTTTGACACTTGGTGTTTTTTAATACCCTCACTGAGAATCTCTGCTTCAATACCCAATAAACACCAAGACCTTAAAGATTTGAATCTTTGAGGACTCTGAGATTTACTATTTCAGGATTCAGTCATCAAAGCCTTTCACTTTGTGAATACCATCAATCAACTCCAATTTCTACTGCCACATTCACACCATTGATGTTAGGCTGCTTCTATGCAATGCCAGATCAACCAGTCAGCTTCATCAAGTGAATCAAAATGTCTGTCAAACCAATCGTTCTGAACCATCTAGACAAGACAACTTGCTGATTAAATTAAGATTTCACTCTTCAGAACACTCCACTGCTGTCGTAAAGACAAAGGCTTTCATTATGTCTTGGTTTGAAGACCTCTTCATGCACGACTATACTTCTAGCCACATGGATGTGTGGACAGTTTGTTTTCCATTTATATCACTTCATGTTTTGTGTCTTATTGACTACCTGTGGGGATATTCGAGTTCCTAGTTTTTTTTCTTTAAAATATTATCTCAAAATTAATCCTTCTTGCAAAAAACAGTTAAATGATACTGGTCAAGATTTAAACAAAATTGAAAATCCTTCATATGGTACTTGTATGATGTATTTCATTAAGTGTCTTATTTTAAAATTCTGCCACATATCAGACCAAGAAATGTATTTTAGAGGACTGAGGAGCCTGTCTGGTAAAGATAGCAACAGATCTCACCTACCATGAACATTTTTCATTCTAATAGGTTTATGTGATCTTATTTATCATTCACAACATTTCTTCATTGGAACCTCTACAGTGCTCTAAACTTAGGAATGTAAGTAAGCCTGTGGAGAAGGAAAACAAAGGCTTGAAAAAATTGTGATTGTCAATATCTGACTAGCTAGCTAGTAACTGAGCTGGGGCTGGAATGCAAACATTGTGGCCTCTGGCACAGATTTATTTTGATTATTGAAAACTTTCTACATCACTTTAGAAGTGAAACGGATCATAAAATATAGTTACATGAGCAAGTTTAAGTGCTCACACATACATCTTGGTTTGCCAGGGACAGTTCAATTAATGTCATTGTCTAGTGTAGTTATTAATATCTCTCACTTGCAAATGTCTCAGCGTTTGTCTATTAAAGTATGCCGTGCCTTAACTTCAAGATTTTTAAAGAGATTTTTGTTTGAAAAAGAGGTTTAATGCTTTAGAAAATTTCTACCTTAATATTGTTACCAAATTTTTCCATAACAGCCTAGTTTTATCTTCCACTTATTCCTGTAGTATTTTGATGTCATATTTCTTTGCAAATTTTGAATATTACATTTCTCATCTTGAACTTGGAATGTAAAATTTTTCCAAAATATCTATGCCTGCATGTATCCCTGCCTTTGTACAGGTGTTTAAGTTCTATAATCCTCTGTCTGTCATTTCTAGCTTTGAACTCTTCTCCATCTCCTGTATTGGTTTACTTTCTCATAGCTCTATACTGATAGCTGGAAATATCCTTCCTGTATTTTAATGCAAACTAGTATGCCATTCTATTTTCCTGACTCTTACATTACTGTTAGGAAAATTTCTGAATCTTCTGAAATGCTCTATCACTTTCTAAATGTATGGCCTCACTTCTGAGGCTTCACAATTTAGCTTGATATAAGCAATAGTAGTCCATGAGATTGAGGCTTCTCATAAGTTTCTACATGTAGCAGCTAAGGGAATTTCATGCATAAATACAATATAGCCTCTGTAAAGTGACGACCCAAGGGACTGTAACAAACTGGTCAACATGGGAGGAGGTAAACACAGGAACTTCCACTGAGTACCTGTGGTGTCTGTCTGTTCTATGAAACTTAGGTCAACTTAAGACGGTGGTCCACGTAGGGAAGTGGTCAACTCTGGAGATTCTACTCTATTTGTGATCAAAATGCCGTCAGCTTTCAAGCTGGACTCCACCGGTCCATTTGTCAGTTCAAAGGGAAATAATAATAAACCACGCCCTCCTCTAAATTGCGATCTCATCACTATACATATTATGCCTTTTTAACATCTTTGAGGATTGCTTCTCAATAATCTTTAAGAAAAACTGGAAATTATCTAAGTAAATAAATGTATGATATCTGAAGCCCCACTCTTTTAGTCCAAACTGCATCTCCAAATATTAACTATATTATGTGCAACGATACTACATCTTGGTTTTCTCATCTGTAAAGGAGTTTTTAGAATAATCTATGTCATGAGGTTATTGTAAAGATTGAGTTACAATTTGTGCAGGATATACTACCTCTTAATATTGTAGTCTGAAAGATTCATTTGGATGGAAAATATTCATTCATAGTACATTCAAATTTCATATTTGGTGACATTTAATACATGACTGAAGGCTAATGTAACTATGTTCTTTTTTTTCTTTTCTTTTTTTTTTTTTTTTGAGACAGTGTCTCACTTTATTTCCCTTGGTAGAGTGTTGTGGCATCACAGCTCACAGCAACCTCCAACTCCTGGGCTTAGGCGATTCTCCTGCCTCAACCTCCTGAGTAGCTGAGACTACAGGTGCCTGCCACAATACTTGGCTATTTTTTGTTTGGTTTGGCCGGGACCGGGTTTGAACCCACCACCCTCGGTATATGGGGCTGGCGCCCTACCCACTGAGCCACAGGTGCCAACCTATATTCTTCTCTTGAAATTGCTATTCTCTCTGTTTTTAGCAGTCACATTTTCTTTCTGCCTTTAGGAACTGATATACCTCAAAAGAGCAGGCTCTGAGTTTACCTTGTCGGAAGAATGGCCACTATTTGAGGTCTCTCTCTAATGGAGAAACTAGAAATACTGAGGAGGCTGGCATGGGTCTACAGGTAAAACAGGTGGAGAGATTGTCTATTACTTGAAATCAATGAACCCCCATTGTAAGGTTTTGGGAACCAAGAGGAGAATGAGAAGGCTCATTAAGCTGTAAGACACACCCAAGGAGTAGGTATCTGGAGATTTGTTGATAAACTAAGCAGCCCCAAAGACAAAAACATAGCAGGGGAATCTATGAGAGGAAACTATAAAAATATGAATCTGATACTACTGACCTCAGAACGTTTGGTATATTTTCAGGTTGTGGGTGAATCCATCTGTATCTGAAGAGGTTAGGGCTATACAAGTAAGCTTTCTAGACTGGGCAGTCTCATTTAGGAAACTGCTATTGCTGTCTACTAACAAGGTACCAGAATGGCCTTTCTGAGAGACTGATAACCCCGTAATCACCTTATAATAATACCAATGGGTAGGGGATGAAGGATCCACTTACTGATTCTTCTGTATTTGCTCTTTGTCAGTTTTTCTGTGAACATACGGACAAGCAAGAAAAACATAAATATGGTGTATTTATGTAAAGAATTATGTAAATCAACTCAACATATGCAAATATACAAACAAAGGCCAAGGTAAGGAATATTAGATCATGTTGAATGGTGGTCTAATGAAACATTTACAACTACAATTGAAAAAATGCAATATTGAGCACTGCACGTCTGTGACAAAAGCACAGATGGCTAACAGAAGCCTTTCTTGTGGAAATGAATTGAATCACACTCCAGTGGCTGAGGAGAACAGAGATCAACAGAAAGGAGGCTATTCTGGAGAAGGGGAAGGCCATCCTATTCAAGACAAAAAGAACTAGAAAAAGAATTATTTGTATGAAGTAAGATTGCAGGAGAAGACATAAAAGCCCTTGATTCAAGTCTGTGAGCAGAACAAAGATTTGCACACATCTGCATTAACTCCTCCTAAGGAATGTCTCGGACAAGTAATATAGACCTGCTCAAACCAGCTCAAGTCAACAATATTGCAAAACATGGGGTATTCTGTGGTACGCAATGATGGTCAAGCTCTGTGCCCTAGAAAATGGAAACTCACTGGGCAGTTAATTTCACTGTGCTTTGAAGCACAGAGACTTTCTGAGTATTTGCTCACTACCTTCAGCCTGCTTTGCTTCCTTACCTCTCTGCAGGACTCTCCACTTGCATACCACTTTATATCTCCGTAATCCTCATACCAAATTTACCTCTAATGATCATTGAATTGAGCTTCTAGATCTACCAATTTAATTATTCAGATCATTCAGGGTTCCACATCTAAATTCCCTGAGAAGAGACTTAGATTGATGGATTGTATTTATGTTTTTCTTTCCTCTAATTATAAATTGTTTTGTTCCCCAGATCAAGTGAGACATTGATCAACTGTAACCCAAGGGTTGATTCATACAGTACTAATATTCATATGATGTGTTGAAATAAATTCCACAAAAACGTAATGTGAACTGTACAAGTATAACAACTTAAGTCTTTGGTAAGCTACCGAAGTCAATGACCTCTTTTCCTCCTTCATTGTTATACTCTTGATAAGGTTAATATCATTAACACTGTTTTCTAAGGTCTATTGAAATATAACACTAATGTTAATTTCAAGTATTCCCCAAGTTCTTTTCCAAGTATTTTTTTTTTAATTTCAACCAATTCTACCCCTAGTAAGAACAATGTAATTCTCAGTATCATTCGCTACCTCTTTATGGGTATTTCTAACATTTCTGCTCCTACTCCTATCTCCTAAAAATGAAGTTAACTTCCCTTTTGTCCTTGTCAAATCCCATTGAACATATTCTGCTAAATATTTCTCAGATAATTCAGCTTTACTAAGTAAAATATCTCTACATATTATTTCCAACTTATAAGTCTTTCTTATTGAATGAGTTAAAGAGAGTAGGCAGTAGAGTGTCACAGTTAAACAGGTAGATTCTAGAGCTAAACTTTTCCTGTTTATAATCTCAAGTCTCCCATTTTCTGAATTCTCTTGGGAAGAACATAACTTTTCGGTTGCTAAATTTTCTCCTCAGTCAAATGTGACTAATTATAGGAACTATTTGCAGGCTTATATTGTAAGTTATGATTGGCTAAGGTTCTTATTTCTATTATAATGAATTTATTTAGGAAAGTTGTGTTGTATGATATTTTTCCCCAGTCCTTCTATATTTTATATTAGTCTATAACATTTTCTTAAAGAAAAGTGCACTTATCCAGCTGAACATAGCTTCCATATAAAAAGCTGAAGACTAAATCTAAACTATGATTTTTCCTCTTTAATTAATTTGGCTATAGGCTTTGTCTTAGAAGTTTTTAATTGTCCCCAATTTCTATACATTTTACCTTGTCTTCATAAGTTAGCAGATTCAACCCTACTGTTCACCTGCTTTTATCAAGCTAGATTTAGTCTTATTTTAAAAGATAAAATCCTATATTTACTGTTGGTTGGTTCGGGGGTTTTGGAGGGGGTTAGGAATTTAAAATATCTTTTCTATCGTCCTGAGTATTTGAGAATTGTTTAAAAAAATTAGTGTTAGTTACAAAAATTAAGTGATCCACTCCATTTGTGTTTTTGCCTCCATGGACTCTGTTATATTTGTATGTAAGTTTCCATTTGACTTTCAGGAATGCAAACGCCTGTACAGATGAAGTTTTAGAACAGGATTTGCTCTACTGAATATATTTTAGGAAATTTCTACTTTGTCAGTAGCTAGGGTTTAGGCCCTTAAATATAATTTGTCTTATTAAACACTGTGATATACAGTATTTTCTTTATAAAGAATCTCTATTGCCTAGATTCCCAGTAGAAAAATATCCTTCTTGCCCTCTTTTTTTTTTTTCCTTAGCTTTTACAAACTAATGGTAAATGGAAATAGGCTAGGCATAAAATTTACTCAAAGAAATATAGATAGAACTCTCCTTAAAACTTCACACATACCCGATTTACCTTTTTAATGCCTCTTTTACTTAGATTCCAGTTTAGCTAACCCCAGACACACAGTTCTTTTGTCTTTTTAGGAACAGAGGAAAGTCTCATTAATATACTATTTGTAAAAATGAGAAGAGAAAAAAATCACAGCGTACTAATAAACACAGCCAAGAGAGCACATGTTCCACATTGGCATCAGATGTGACACCTTCATTCTTTCTGGAAGCCTCACACCAGCAATGTTGCCTTTGGATTAATTCCTCTCTCATCCCTACCATCATATTAGATTTTCATTACTTAGCTGGCTTTCAATTGTAAAAGGAAAGAGAAAATTTAAATTCCTGCACTAATTTCAATGAGGGTTTTGAATATTTGTCTTTCAAATTCAGGGACTCTACGCACAGGCTTTCTGATTCATGGTGTCTGCCTTAGAGTGTGTACTTCACTGAATGAAGAATTTTTCTAGTATATTAATACCCTCTCTTACTTAAACATGATCCAGTAAATATCTCTAGTCAAGCCTTAATAAAACCTACCCGTCCTATATTTTCTATCTTGCAAATGACATCTTAAAAATTGCAGTAACTCAACCTCAAACTTCTTACCTTTCAGTCATCCATCTACAATCAAAAGGTAAATCTATTGTTTCAATTCTACAAAAATGCTTGCATTTTCCAATTTTTCTAGGCCATTCGTCACTCACGGGATTTAAAATTCAGTTACACTTTTCTAAGAGTGTTTTTGCTTGACATCATCCTTTCCTCCCCCCAACAATCAATCTCTAGTTTCTTTCCTAAAAACCAAAGAACTATCAGTTATTATGTTTCAATACACATTTAATAGAACCACTATATTCTCTTTGTTAAAAATGCATAGGATAAAAAAAACCAAAACACAAGTATGGATTTCAAGACTCTCTGATGAATTTCTCCAAAGTAACAGAACAAGATTTAGAAGGTGCCACAAATAAAAAAAATGTATGCATATTTTTAAGAAAGGAAAAAAATGCATTAAGTTTGTAATACTCAAATCATGTATAAGAGGTGCTCAATGTGATTCACGTTCATTTTTGTTAACAGTATTACAATTTTAATATAGTTTTTTCCCTTAAAATGTGTATACACTTTTTGATATCCTCTGTATATATACAGAGATGCATTATTTAAAAAATGGCTCATACTGAGAGAAGATACCCGAGAAGAGTGAGGTCTGGGAGAACAGGTCTTGTCAAGGAGAGCACAAGGATGCACTTGCAGGGTCCTCTGCATGGTGACTCAGCCCTTAGGAATTTATAAACTTAACTTCCTGGAACTTGGAAATTTCCAAGTTCTGTGAAATTCTGTAGTTCTGTGGGGGCTGGACTAGCATCTCCTGCTTGATTCAAACTGGCCAATGAGAAGGGTACCTGTGGGGTGGAACTTCTTGATTGTCAATAAAAAGGGAAAGATCAAGCTAGACAGGGAGCGTGGCCATTTGGAATTAAGCTCCCGCCTGATGAATAAAGCCCTTCCTCTTATAAACGTGGTGTTTGGGTGCTCTTTCTCTCCGTTGGGTCTTGTCTTCCTGCAACAATACAACTATGGAGTCTGGGAAAACCAAAATCTGCATGTGGGAGCTGGCTTGAAAGACAGGAAAGACAGGAAAGACAATCCAGTCTAGAGTCAGTCTTTCTTTTAGTTTGACTTGTGCTTTCAACTGAATGTCTAAGGCTCACCCCCATTTTGAAGGGTGATCTTCTTTACTCAAACATCAGATTTAAATGGAAATTTTCTCCATGAAAGTAACCATCATACCTCCTGAAAATTAAAACCATTCCATCAGGGTTTCCATAGCCTAAATTGCTTGCTAGATGCAATGTGCTCTATACACACTAAATACCCTTTCTTCTACTGACTTTACACGTTTACTAAGCATCTGCTTTGTGTTTTGTGCCAGATGCTGTAAAGAATATGAAGACAAGCTACAATCTTTACCTCTATTCACAATTTGCTTTCCTTGGAATTCCTCCTATGTTTTTACCTAAGGTTACTCTGGCAAGTAAAATTCTGCTCAACTATCAAGCATTCTCTGTAACCAACTTCTTTGTTTTTTTCCCAAGTTATTACCATATATATAACCTTCCTATTTTTATTCAGTTGTACATTTGTGATATATGTTATCAGGCTTACTTGTTTTATTACAAAGGTATGTATATATTTTTTAATTTTTTTTTTTGGTTCACTATCTCATTATTAATAGCTGAGGGAATGAACTTCAATACCCCATAGTAGTCAACCCAACTCCTGCTATATGGGAAATGTTGAGAAGAAAGCTGCAGACACAATACCAGAGAACAGAGGTATGGGAAATTTGATCTTATTTTATTGACAAAACCTATAAATCCAGGGCTTTCACACCCATCAAGAACAAATAGTTAATGTACTAGAACAGAGCAGAGATATTATGTTATTTGCAAGATTTTGTTCCACTAAGTCTGTGGCAACACCCCCCAATATACAGAAGATTTCATGCCATTTGTTTTTTAGTGATGATTTCTTAAAAGGTCAGATATTTAAGAAGAAATGACATTCTGAGTTTTTAATCAAAATTTCTTATGACATGGTATAAGGATTGCACTGTCTCTTCCTTTCTAAGAAACCCACATATTTATTTTCTAGATAAGACATTCCTCTTGTTTTCACAAGGGATGATCAATAAAGCTGAGAATAAAATTGAGCAAGGGAGACTTGTTCAGACGAATTTTCTTTTTCTCTAGTCATGTCCCCAGATTACATAATTTTTTTTTATTTTAAATTAATATGAAGGTGCAAATTATTAGGTTATATATTTTTCTGTTTTTTTTTTTTTTTTTTTTTTTTGTGACCGAATCTCACTATGTCCCACTTGCAGAATTGAGCTGCAATAAACATTCTGGTGCAAATGACCATGTGTTGTGTTGTCACAGCTCACAGCAACCTCCAATTCCTGGGCTCAAGCGAGTCTCTTGCCTCTGCCTCCAACTAGCCAGGACTACAGGCGCCCACCACAATGCCCGAATATTTTATTGTAGTTGTCATTGTTGTTTAGCAGACCCAGGCCAGGTTCAAACCTGCCAGCCCTGTTGTATGTGGCTGATACCCTGACCACTTAGCTATGGGAGCCAAGCCAGGTTACATTGTTTTAGATGCTGAGGTAAAGTTCAAGTTGTAATTGAGCCCCTCACCCAGAGGGCATACAGAACATCCTCACCTTGTGCACATGCCAATTGCCCTCCCTCTTCTCACCAATCACCCTCCTCCTTCCCCCTCCTCTCCATCATCTCTTCTCCATCTCTTCTCCCCCTTGATAGACTATATTTGTGTTTTATCATTCATGTGAGGGTGTAGTTATCTATTTATTGGTTCATATTAGTATGAGTATATTGAATAGCTTTTTTATTTTTCCATTCTTGAGACACTTAAAAAAATGTGTTTCAACTTCATGCAGGTAAACATAAAAGATATAGAGTTTCATTCAATCTTTTCTTTGGCAGAATGGTATTTCATGGTACACATACACCACAATTTGTTAATCCATTTGTGGACTGATGGGTATTTAGGTTGCTTCCACATCTTGGCAATTGTGAATTGAGCTGCAGTAAACATTCTGGTGCAAATGTCTTTGTGGCAAAATGATTTTTGTTCTTCTGCGTAGATACCTAGTAAGGGAATTGTGGGATCAAATGGAAGGTTTATTTTTAGTTCTTTAAGAATTCTCCATACTTTTTCCATATAGATTGTATTAGTTTACAATCCCACTGGCAGCATAGAAGTATTCCCTTTTCTCCACATCCACACCACCATCTGCAGATTTGGGAGTTTGCGATGTGGGCTAATCGTACTAGAGTTGGATGATATCAGAGAGTCATTTTGATTAGCATTTCTCTGATGATTAAAGACGAAGAGCATTATTTCATGGGTTTGTTGGCTATTTGTCATCTTCAGAGAAGTTTCTCTTCAATCTCTTGTCCACTTGTAAATGGATTTGTTTGCTGGTTTCTCATTGATTAATTTGAGTTCTCTGTAGATTCTAGTTATCAGCCCTGTGTCAGATTGGTAATATGCAAAAATATTCTCCCATTCCAAAGGCTGTTTTCTTTAGTTGTTGTACCCTAAGCTATGCAGAAACTTTTTATCTTAATCAAATCTCAGATTATATAATTTTACACAATCATCAATACTATCAAATTTCAGTCGTTTTCAGAACTACATGCACTGTACTGTTTTGAGAAGCTTATAAAATCTCTAAGCTCCATATCTACATATTTTAACACCAACATATTATTTAACAGGATCTCAGGATTTTATAGTTCAACATGTCCCTAATCTATATTCTCTTGGCATGTGAGAACAATTGGTCTAGTTCAATTTCTTACCTTTCCAATGAGCAAGCCGCTGAGTCAATCAGTGTTATAGTTGCATTTGGACTCAGCTCTCCTGATTGCTGATCTGAGAGTCTGCTAGTTAACCTTGCCTTTTTTAATAATAGATGCCTCATTTTATTAACCTGACTAACAAAAAGGCCAATTTATTGAATCTCAGCTTGGCAAAAGCCATAGGTCTTGAGATCCAAATATGTACAGAATCCACGTGATTCCATTTTCTTGGGAAAACCATTAGCATGATATAAATATGGTTTCTGTAGTGGGAACAGAGTGATAGATTTAAAATAAAGTCAGAAGAATTAGCCTCATAAAGATGGTGTAATAATAAGCTTAATTAGGAGATAAGCCAGGAAGCATAGCATTCTCATCTTCGTGCAAATACTCAAAAAGCAGCAGGAGGAAGGAAATAGTGTCACGATCTCAGAGGACCAAAATGCCAATAAAAAATTGAACTAATGGGCTGGCACATTGAACATCTTGGAAATGAAATTATGAAACAATCCTCTTGTTTTCAAAAGGTATGGAGAATTAGTAGGTTTTATGGAAATGAAAGTATTTTCTGGTGCTTTGCTCTGGCTGAATATAAACACTAACACTGTCATTACAGAATAAGGAAGGGCAGTCCAAGGCAGGGACGATAGTGTCCACAAATGGCAATAACATTATCAGCTAAGGAGGGATTTTTTTAAGAGATTCTTGATTCAAATGAGATTATTCAGCTGAAAATGCATAGACTTTTTCAACTACGATAGCTTCCTGGCATCAGTGAAGAGAGTAAGACAGAAGAAAAATATGCTGATGAACAATAAAATTCCAAGTTAAATTGTATAGCTTAGACTATATAAGTAATAGTCAAGAAAATAAGATGTATCTATTCAGTTAATCAGAAAATTGTTACTCTTTTGAATATTGTTATCCACAAGTCTAATTTTTTGAGAAAGATAGCATTGAGTATCTTTTAAAAATTACTTTGACTTATTAGCCATCAGTGGAATATAGATTATATACTTTATATAAGTTGCATAGCCTCCTCCTCTGAGGCTCAGGATTTTTAATCATAGAATATTAGAATTTAGGGTGGCGTCTGTGGCTGAGTGGGTAGAGCGCCAGCCCCATATACTGAGGTTTGAACCCAACCTCAGCCAAACTGCAATAGAAAAATAGCCAGGCTTTTTGGCAGGAGCCTGGAGTCCCAGCTACTTAGGAGGCTGAGGCAAGCCTGAGCCCAGGGGTTGGAGGTTGCTGTGAGCTATGTGATGCCACGGCATTCTACCGAGGGCAATAGTGGTTCTCAAACTCTGGCGTGTATAGCATGACTAAATTGGAAGCCTCAGAATTATCTTGGTAATTGAGAAATATAGAGACTTGGGTCCAATTAATAAAATTCTTGATTCAGTAGAGCTGAGATGGGTCTAGAAATCTGAAAATCTCTTAAGGTGGTTCAAATATAGAGTTGTTATAGAAACTTCAGATGGATCAACGAAGCCTTTGGATTATCTTGTAAAAAGAAGGAAAAAGATTTCATGAAAAGGAATTGACAGGGATTATTAATGCATAAGTCACACTTTTTTCCTACTAAAATCAAATAAAACTGTTCGTGCCTGGAATAAAGAACAAAGATATTTAGACTAAGAAAGATATCATTAACTTCTCCCTTATTGAAACCATAGGGAAACAATATCCAAAACCGCATTCAATTTAAAAACAAACAAACAAACAAAAAACAGTAAAACAGCAGCATTTTAAAATTTGTATCTATGTACAGATTTGAATGCATATACAGGATATGGAATAAAGAACAGTAATGAGAGTTTGGATAGATATTTTTTTTTTTTTTTTGAGACAGAGCCTCAAGCTGTCACCATGGATGGAGTGCCGTGGCATCACAGCTCATAGCAACCTCCAATTCCTGGGCTCAAGCAAGTCTCCTGTCTCAGCCTCCCAAGTAGCTGGGATCACAGGCGCCTGCCACAACGCCTGGCCATTTTTTGGTTGCAGCCGTCATTGTTGTTTGGCGGGCTCGGGCTGGATTCAAACCCGCCAGCTCAGGTGTACGTGGCTGGTGCCTTAGCCGCTTGAGCTACAGGCGCCGAGCCTGGATAGATATTTTTAAATCCTTCTTAAGTCAAATGAAATTATGGGATTAATCTAGGTGAAAATTTTAACACTGTGACATTCAATCTATCACATTTTAAAATATCCAGTTGGCTGATTTGAAAGAGAAGAGAAAATCATAAATATAAAACCTTTCATGTACATTTGGGATTTGATAACTTTTGCCTCAGGCATTTTTTTTACTGCTGTTTTGGAGGAGATGTTACCAGATAAACTTTGGTTGAACCATAAAATTTAAGTTGTGTGTACCAAAATAACATGGGTAGATTTATGACTTTTGATCTTCATAGGAAACTCTACCTGACTGTTTTGAAAGGGATGGTGAGGATGACAAGAAAAAGACAAATACTGTCCATGTCTACGTGAAATTACCCTTCTATTTCTCCACATAGAGCTCTGGGCAAGATATAACTCTCTGCAAAAGTATGAAATGTTTTGGCATCTTCCTCTCACTGTGTCCTCAATCTTTATAAATATTCTCCTATTCTTGTTTCAATTTTGGGTTTTTATTGAGAACCTGTAATTATGAGCATTGTTCCTACTCAAATCTAATTGATTAAAAAAAGCTAAAATAGTCTACCTCTCACATGGCTACTTGCTTTTTAACAAAAGATTCCCCAAATAGGTTATATTTTAACTATGAAATCTCAGCCTCTTGCTATTCATTTTACCAATCATTTTGCAGTACTTTGTATGCTAAGACCTAGTCTAGAACTTCAGGCCATGAAATTGCGTAGTGCTCAGCTTGCCTACTATGAGGTAACCACAGTCATATATGGGAGACTGATAAGGAAACAATTATAAAGTACATATCGTTAATCCAGGTTGCTTTGACAGTAGAGAGAAGGGGCATTTAACTAAGCCTGGAAAGTGTGTGTTTGTACCCCACACAGGGGTGACTATGGAAGTGCTTTTGGTTTGCTTGGGTTATTTATTTATTTATTTATTTTTATATTTTTATTTTTACATAGACATGTGTTTATTAGGTTTCCACTTTTTGCCTTCACAGAATTAAAAAGACTTAAAATTTAATAACAATAACAGTGTTTTAGATAAGGACTAGAAATAAAAACCTCAAAGAATGAACGAAGATAAATACATTCAGAAAGGAAATCAGACGATTATTGCATCGAAATATTAAGCAATATTAATAACAATGCAAAGAAAGTAACATTCACATTATCAAATAAGAGTATATCTATTATAGAATGTTTTGACTCTGAGGCTCAGTATGGAGTCATCAGTTAACTTCTTATTTTTTTTTCCAAAAAATAGAAAACTAATATTTATAAATAAAGGTAAAAAATAATTTCAAAAAACAGATCACAATTGATCATTAAGATTAACATACACACACATTTTGCCAAAAAATGTATACACATTTTAAGACTTGTTATCTATCACTTTTGAAGTTGAATTAAAGACACTATTAGTGCTCAAGGGTACCTAGCTTGCTACACACATCCATTTTACCTAGAGTTCATATACTGTTTTGAAATGATAGATTTTTTTACATTCAACAGATCTTTTAAAATGTGTCCACATCTCTTGACACCCTCATATAAAGAAAAAATCAAAACATAATTTGGCTTATTGAGTTGTGGTGAGTACGTGTTAGAAAAAATGTGAGTTCCTTGCCATATAAAAGAAATGAAAGGAAAACCAGTCTTGTTGACTTACTTAAAAGAAAAAATAGTCAATGTTTCTTTAAACGTGACTGACGAGACTGGAGTCATCCTCCTTTATATTGAGTTCTGCAGCAGTGAATGGTATAATTAAGTAGAATTCAGGTATTGACAATATATAGCTATATCTTTATGGATTCTGGAAGAAAAATATGGAAGTTGGTGTGGGGTTAAAACCATATTTATGTCTTTGAGATCAAAGGTAAATTGAAATTAAATGCGCAGGTTTTCTCTCATGGATCTATCCTTCTAAACTATTGTTTCAGAAGAATAATTTACAATGATTCTCTAGTGTTAATGTCACTATGCATGCATAGGTACTTAGGTACATGTTAGTTAGCCTATTTCAGTTCTTCAACAATGAAAGTACCATTAAACCATACTGATCATCCAGTCTCATGTCTGAATAAGTTAACTGGGCACACAGTTAATAGTTGATAAGTAACTGGACGCACTTCATATTCCTCAGGTTAATGTAGCCCTTTAGAAATACTGTAGTGTGTTAGAGTTCTGATTCCACCAAATCATGCGCATGAATATTTAAATATACCGATATAATTAACATGTATAGAAGATGTTAGTGTTAGATGTTAGAATGATTCTTCCACTAATCATTTCAAATGAAGGTAGAAAACAAATTATACTAGAGAACACTGTATTTACCAGAGACCTATCCACGTCTTATTGGCTGTTTTCAAACCTGAATTTAAATTTAATATTAAGAGATACTTAATCTTTTTAATTGTATCAAAGCTATAATTTTACACATTTGACACTTCAGTCGTAGGATGTATATTATAAAATACAACAGTCCTCTGCTTTCACGTCTCCTGGACACCTGTCTTGATCCTGACAGACCACAATACACAGTTCTTTAAATCCCAAACCTAAATAAATAAATGGATTATAATTGATATTTTTATTAATACTCAGATAATATTTACTGACTTTTATGATTGTTGAAATCTGACCATCTCTATACAGCCACACAATTTCCAATCCCCTATCCTTAAGCTAATTATGTCCTCATTTTTGAGTAATTTTTATTTATGACTATAATTCCAAAGCTATTCTTCATTGATGAGACCAGTAGTGTTTCCTGATGAGAGATTCTTTCTCTTATAAAATATTTACAAACAGATCTGTTACAGATCATTAATAGTTATTCCTAGGGTCAACAATAGTACCAAATACTCTTATCAATTCGTTGATGTTTCTGGAAACTTTTTCCTCTGTCCATCTGTCTTCCCTGTGTTTAATCCTGGGAAACTTAAATCATACTATTGCAGGCAAACTTTTTTTCATAAATGATTAAAATATGTTTTATCTTATTGATTCGTTTGATGAATGAATAAGATAATATGAATAATATAATTTAATTTGATTCATAATTTCCAGAATGTTGAATTCTCAGTTGAAATTAACTTAGATTTTTCAGGTCACTATTTCATTATTTCCCCAAAATCGTGGGCTATTGGTGAGAAAAATAAAGTTCTTATATTTTTATTTGTTCTCTGGATGTTCTGCTTCTTTTATCTCTCTGGATATTTTGGGAATCTTTTACTTTACTTTTGGCAGTCTTTGATTTCATAAAGATTATGAAACTTGCTCTGTACTTTTTAACATTCACCAGACTAAGCACTTATAAATTCATTGGTCAGAAAATACACATGATTCAGTTCTGGCAAGTTTGTTTTGACTACATATTTTACTTAAAATTTCTGTTCCTTCATTTCTCTTTAAACTTCCTGTCATTTTGGTAGTAGGAAATGACTGATTTCCTCTTTGATTGATCCTCTTATTGTTCACTTGTCCCTTTTGTTCAACTTTCTAGATGACTTCTTTGACTTTATGTTCAAAACCCTTTATCATTTTTTAGTTTTCATGTTTTTATTTCAAATTATCTTTTTATCTTGGTTATTTTAGTAATGTTCTTTTGCATAATTAATGTGATATCTATTTTTAATCTGGAGCTATGATATATATTTTCCACCTGGTTCCTACACTGTTGGTGTTACTCAGTTTCATCTTTAAAGTCCTCATTTATGTAAGCTATCTCCAACATCTGGTGATCGTTGACTATTTATAATGGGGAAGATGACACTCTGGTGATCTCAAGTTAACAGATGGGGCATGCTGACTGGAGCACTTCAGTGTAAGGTGATGTAAGCTGATTGTGTAGAGAACTGGGTTTCTTGAAGGAAATCCCCCATTTTAGCATTTCTTCTTTATTTGAGTATTTACATCCATGATATTGACTGTCTCCAGAACCTTGTTTTGTTGTTGTTGTTTCAGGTTCTAGCTTAGGAAGGATGTAGAATGACTTCAAAGTGATAGAAATTGCTTAGAATACACAATCATTCAATTTTCAGCTTCCAGCTTATTTCTGTGCATTCTTTTGTCATTTTAGCTTTCTATGAGGCTCTCTCCTGCCATACTTTATAGCCAGAAACCCAGAGGCTCTCAAAATATTTTCAAGGAATCACATCCTCAGATAACCCCAGTTGGGTTAGTTACGTGACTATGAGGTTGAGAGGAAGCAAATGAGTACATGGGGATGCTTATGACTGCTCTAAAAGGTTTTTAACTAATATTTCTGAGCTTAGCTTGGAGCCTCACACCATTTTTCATGGTATGGGGGCCATCAAATCCCAGGTGTTCTCATGGTAGCATGTTAAATCAGATAAGACTCCCTTGACCTGCAATTTCACTTAATAATCCTCTATCATCCACTCCTATCTTCTAGGACTTTCTTAGCCTATTGGCCAACTGCTGATTAAAATCTCTTTTTCCTAATTCTTATTAGTATATACCTCCTCTTTACTATTACCACAGTGAAATCTGCATTCAATTCATTAGGTTTAGCTCTTACTCAACACAGAATTTTTTTGTGCATTTTTCAGAAGGATTAAAGCACCATTGAGGGAGCTAACTAGTAATTAAAATGGCCTTTCAATATTTTTTAATAAATTACTGTTTTCCTGTGAAAGCAGTATTAAGGTGACTGGCAGAAATCCATTTCTATGATGAATTTCAATACAATTTCAATTCTTTCAGTTTTGTAGCAGTCTCTGGATTGTTAGAATGTCTAAAGTGACAGGGGAAAGTATCCAAATGCAAAAATATCTTGAGAAGAAAGGACCCTAGGATTTCTGTCTAATATAATGGCTTTTTATTTTCCTTCCCACTGACTAAGGGGTTGGGGGGAGGAGGAAATCAGTTCAAGGAATGACAAAACTATATGAACAGTTTTCATTAAAAACACATTCATGTCAGTGTTAAGTAAGTCCTCATCAATTGTAATGGGACATTTATGTATGTGCAAAGTAAAGGAAATAAAAACAGAACAATGTAGGGCACACTGAAATCCATCTAGGAGAAGTTCATCATTTCTATAACAATCATAAAGCATCTTAGATGCATGATTTATTACCAGTATATTGCAGAAAGATTTTCTCAATTTAGTTTTCAATCCTTCTATATAGTCCTTTGTTGTTCAGAATGCTTTCTCATTAATTGTTTAGAGGCAGAGCTCTTAGTTAGCTCTCGGAAAAAAAAATGTATATAGTAGGCAAAAAATACTGAAGACACCTTTATCCGATGATGTGGCATGAGAATACATGAAATAATATTGATTAGAAACCTGTTGAAAAACACTGTACTTTCCAACACATATTCCCAAAGCATTATTCCTCAAAGAATTAAGATAAATTATGAACGATGGTTTGTGTGCCATGTCGGAAATCAATATATAGAGATGAAAGCAGACTTTCCAGGCTGGCTTCTTCACTCTCAAATCTGTCAGGGCCTTCTGGCCCTTCTTTCAGATCCCCAGTCTTGATAGATACCTACTCTTCTGAGCCAGGGTTATGTAACATGTTCTTGGCCTAGCTGAATGTTCTCTTACTGGTCTATGAGATAATCCTATGTTTGCTTTATTACTGAGAATGAATTCTAGGATGAGGTTGAACTAGTCACTGAAATGGAGAAGTAGTGAACATTGTGACTTAATAACAAGTCTCTCTTCATGTTTTCCTTCTAAATATTACTCTAGGAAATAAACGTTTGGTAACATAAGAAATGATGATGAAAAGAAAACATTGATATATATGGGTGAAATACTTCATGACTTATATGGCTATTTATACGTATTTTCATATTTGATCTTTGTCCCGACTATATGGAATAGGCAGAAGAGGAACTTGTATTATTTCTGTCTTGCATAGTTTAATGATGGTAGGTAACTTCACATAGAGGTGGGACTGAATCATTGGAGACACATAGACGAGTTATATTGATGGAACATACTCCACACATTGTTTCAGTTCTTTTTTTATTCCAATTTTGGATTAGTCAAATTTCTCCATTACCTAGGAGATGTCTAAACACTAATCTTAGTTTCCATTGCCATTGACAGGGTAATCATTACCTCTTTTTCAATACTATTAACATAGATGGTGAGAAGGGTGGGTCTCACACATTTCCTTCTACTCTCATACTGAAAAATTCCTTCACCCAGATGTCCCCCCACAAGTCTCTATACAGGGGAAAATAGGAAACTATAGTCAAATGTACCTTTACTTACAAAATATTCTTTATGAAATTTTATGAAATACTTACAAAATAATATCCTTTACATGTTGGCCACCTCTTTATAAAAATTTGTAATGAAGATTCTATAAATATTTGGCCACAATTTCCTGTTTCCCCTGTGTATCATGACCTTTGGGATACCCTATATATAAAATATGACTTATTTAATGTATCTTTGTAAATCTTTTGTTAGTAAAGCAGCATATAACACTTTTAAAATACAAGTTGTTTATATTGTATGGATAAGAATAAATGAACCTGAGTTCACTTAGCAAACATATTAGACAATTTATGGCATAATATTATCACTACACAAATGTTTGATTGTGACTTGGTTTCACATATCTGCTTATATTAATTTTTGTGTTTAAAATATCCTATTTTAAATAATTTTACTATAAGGTCATTTGCACATGAATGTTTATTGAAGCCCAATTCATAATTGTCAAGATTTGGAAGCAACCTAAGTTCCCTTCAACCCATGAATGGATAACAAACTGTGGTAAATGTATACCATGGAGAAGGTGGAGACTTCTACATCTTCTGTGTTCACCTGGATGGAATTGAAACACATTCTTCTCAGTAAAGTATCTCAAGAATGTAAAAAAAAGTACTCAATACTAATATGAAACCAGTATATAAATAATTACACACCTACATAAAAGAAAAAAACCAAGTATATGTAGCAAGGTGAGGGGAGAGGGTTAGAGAGGAGGGGTGAGTAGGTAGGCAATTGATTGGTGAGATCTCACCTGAGGTGCACAATGTGAGGTTGTTCAGCTTCCCCCTCCAGAGACCGGCTCAGCTATAACTTGAACTTTACCTTAGAATTGAGAACAATATAACCTAAACATTTGTATCCTCATATTAATCTGAAATAAATATATGTATATATATATTTTAAAAAAAGAAAAGCCTTGTTTGGTTTTTCCAGTGGTTTTAAATTCTCTTAAAGCTCAATGGCTCACCGTTATCAGTTCTGAAATAGTCATAGGGATGTCTAGCTTCAGTTTGGCTTTGCTAGTGATAAACTGCTTAACATCAGGTAATTATTTTTACCTCTATAAGCTTTAATTTCATCTATTCTCATCTGGTAAAATGAGAGAATATTAGAGTAAGTGATTTTGAGATACCATCTAACTCCAGTAAGAGTAGCCCACATCAAAAAAATCCCAAAACAACAGATGTTTGCATGGATATGGAGAAAAGGAACACTTCTCCACTGCTGGTGGTACTGCAAAGTAATACATTCCTTTTGGAAAGAAGTTTGGAGAACACTCAGGGATCTAAAAATTGACCTGCCGTTGGATCCTGCAATTCCTCTACTAGGAGTATATCCAAAAGACCAAAAATCACTTTGCAAAAAAGATATTTACACCAGATTATTCATTGCAACTCAATTTGTAATAGCCAAGTCATGGAAGAAGACCAAGTGCCTGTCAATCCATGAATGGATTAATAAATTGTGGTATATGTATACCATGGACTACTATGCAGCCTTAAAAAAGGTAGAGACTTTACCTCTTTTATGTTTACATGGAGGGACCTGCAACATATACTCCTAGGTATCTCAAGAATGGAGGAAAAATTATCCAATGTACTCAGTACTTCTATGAAACCTACTTATATTTACTGACACTTTGTTATGAAAGATAGAACACAATTATAGCCTAGGATGAAGGAGAGGGAGTGGGGAGAGAGGGGAAGGGGGAGATAGAAGGAGGGTAAATGGTGGGACCATACCTATGAAGCATATTGCAAGGGGATATAAGTCAAATCTGTCAAGTGTAGAACATAAATATCTTAACACAATAATCAAGTAAATGAGGCAAAAAGTATGTTGATTGGTTTGATGTAACCACGTCACATTGAATAAAAAAATCAACACATTGTACCCCACATATGCATAAATGAGTTCATGATCTATGTGTATTTGACTTAATAAAAAAAAAAAGTTACCTTTCAGCTCTGATACTTGACACTTACATAGAGTGCGGAAGGTTGTTCCAGGTTATGAGATAAGCTAACCAAGGATTGGAGGGTATATTTTTAGCTATAATCAGATGGACCTCAAAGAAAGAGACATTTCATTAAAAAAAAAAGAGTACAAGAATGAAGCAACAGTAATCTGGAAAATAAAGGAAGGGTGAAAAGAATAGAGAGAAAATTATCTGAAAAACAGTCAAGGGTGAAAGCAACACATGACATGATTGTTTAATTTTTTCACTTAGAATCTACATAGACATAAAAGTCATAGTATTCAATTTTGTCATTCCTCCTCCACTAAAATTACATGATATGCAGCAATCTGTAAAATGTAAGTCTTTTCCATGTTTAGAAACTGATTTTCCTCTTGTCCTGTGCTACTTTCTCAGCATTGTTTAGATTTACCTTTTCTTGGCAATCTCCCATGTCATAGGCCAATCCGAGTGATACTGCTCTCTTGTACCACTGTCCTCCTATGTCACCTGTTTCCTATACCGTGGCTGGTACTTCTGCATGGAAAGAACTGATTTATAATGTAACCACATAATGAGATTAATATATTCTAGGGTCAAATACTTATTTTCTGATTGTGGACTACCAGGGCTTGTAGAGGACTATGGAGCAATAGAGCAATAGTGTCTTTCAAGAGCACCATCTGGATGTAACTAAAATTTGATAAGGTGTGATGCAAGAAATAAAATGGACATGGCTACCTTACAGAAATAAATGCCCTAGATCTTATTTTCACGTATGATACCATGCAATGAAAAAAAAAAAAAAGAACTAAAAAGGGGTACTTCCTATGGATTTTGTATTATTTTCACTTGATTTAAACTTACAAGACAATTCATGTTCATTACTGGTATTAAAACGGTCAGTTACTTGAGCAAATATCTGCATATCCCAAGAACCAGAAAAGTATGAATGGTATGAATGGTTACTTAGGCATGCCTTGAAAATATAGGTTCAGTTCCAGACCACGACAATAGAGTGACTATCACAATAAAGTAAGTCACATGCTATTTTTTGCTTTCTAGCACATATAAAAGTTATATTTACACTGTACTGAAATCTATTGTGTGCAATAGCATTGTCTAACATGTACAGATTTTAACATATTCCATTGTTAAAAATGCAAATCTTCTAAGCCTTCAATGAGTCATAGTATTTTTTTGCTGTTGAAGGGTCATGCCTCCATGTAGGTGGCTGCTGACTGATCAGTTTAGTGATTGCAGAAGTTTGGATTGTCTCTTGTAATTTCATAAGAGACAAAAATTTAGCTTATGAAATCAATCAACTCTTCCTTTTTTGAAATATTTCTATACCATGTAAGGGTCCTTGATAGTATTTTACCCACAAAAGACCTTTCAAAATCAGAGTCAATTCTCACAAATCTTGTTACCGTATTATCAAATACTCTAATTCCTTTGCCATCTCAACAGTGTTCATGGCATCTTCACTAGGGGTAGATATCATATCTAGAAATCATTTCTTTGGTAATCTATAAGAAGAAAATTCTTACCTGTTCAAATATTATCATGGAGGAGATTACAGCAATTTAGTCACACTTAAGGCTCAACTTCTGATTCTAATTCTAGTTCTCTGCTACTTCTACTGTATCTGCAGTTACTTCCTCTACTGAAATTTTGAACCCCTCGAAGTCATCCAGGGGGGTTGAGATCAACTTGTTACAAACTCCTGATGATGTTGATATTTTGACGTCCTCCCATGAATCTTGAATGTGCTTAATGACATCTAAAATGGTGAATCTTTCAGAAGGTTTTCAATTTACTTTACCCAGACACACCAGAACAAAACTGAGACTTGAAAGTCAAAATTACTCCTTGATATTGGGGTACAGAATTGATCTTATGCTAAAAGGAATGAAAACAACATTAATCTCCATGTAAATCTCCATCAGAGAATCAGAGATCTTAGATGGCTCGGTGCACTGTAAATGAAGTTATATTCTAAAATGATTATTTTTTTCTGGGCAGAAAGTCTTAACAATGAGCTGAAAATATTCAGTAAGCCATGCTGCAAACAGATGTGCTCTCATGAAGGCTTTGTTCCATTTATATATACAGGAAGAATAGATTTAGCATAATTCTGAAGGGCCCCTAAGGATTTTTGAAATGGTAAATGAGCATTGGCTTTAGCTTAGTCTCCAGCTGCATTAACCCCTAACAAGAGAGTCAGCCTGTTCTTTAAAGGTAGGCACTGACTTGTCTTAAGTATGAAAGTCCCAAAGAGTAACTTCTTCCAATAGAAGGCATTCTTGTCAACAATGAGAAGATATCATTTGGTACAGCAATCTTCACTGTTGATCTTAGCTAGATTTTCTGGATATCTGTTGGAGCGTCTACACCAGTCCTTGCTGTTTTACCTTGCACTTATATGTTAGGTAGATAGCTTCTTTTCTTAACCCCAGGAATCAACCTCTTCTAGCTTCAAACTGTTATTGTATAGATTTCCCATCTTTCTCAGCCTCCTTAAAATTGAAAACAGTTAGCGTGTTTCACTTGTTTTAAGAGACTATGTGGTTGGTTTGATCTCTTCCAACTTCTTCAACATTCTCCATAGGAATAAGTTTGTTTTTCTTATCATTTATATGTTCACTGGAATCACTTTTAATTTCTTTCAGAGAACTTTTTGTTTGCATTCACAACTTGGCTAATTATTTGGCATTAGAGATCTAACTTTTGTCCTATCTCAGCTTTCAATATGTCTTCCTCACTAAGCTTAATCATTTCTAGCTTTTGATTTAAAGTGAGAAACGTGGGTCCTTCTTTTCACTTGAATATTTTGAGGCCATTGTAGGGTTATTAATTGTCCTAATTTCAATATTGTGTCTCAGGAAATAGGATATCTGGGGGGAGAAGAAGGAAAGAGCCAGTACCTGGAGCAGTCACAATACGTACAGTGTTTATCCATTAAAAGGATAAAAGGTTTGTTAACTTACATGGGTGTTGGTGAACTCTAAAATAATTATAATGGTAACAAAGATCATTTGGTTATAGATCATCATAATAGATATTAATACTGAAAAATTTAATTGTGAGAATTGTTACAATGTGATACAGAGACACAGAGCGAGCACATACTGTTGGACAAATGGTGCCAATAGACATGCTTGATGCATGGTTACAACCACCTTCATTTTATTAAAAAACTAAGATCTATGAAATGTAATAAAGCACAATAAGAAGAATTATGCCTGCAATTCAACTCTGGAACAAAGTAGGCAGTACAGCCCAAAGCAGGTAAAGCCAAACTCTAGTATAAACAGACTATAATTTATTTATTTATTTTTTTAATTTATAGCTTTCATATGAAGGCTAAAACCCAATTATAGCACAAGAATACAGGGAAAAGGGAAAGGGAGGGGAGGGGAGGGGGGAGGATGGGTGGTGGGAGGGCAATTGGTGGGATCACACCTACGGTGCATCTTAGTAGGGTACTGGTGAAACTTATTAAATGTAGAGTATCAATGTCTTTATATAGTGATTAAGAAAATGCTATGAGGGCTATCTCTCACAGTACGATCAAAATG
>CAUYRH010128582.1:0-11649 GCA_963574655.1 Perodicticus potto | reverse complement strand
GGCACCCCTGTATTGACCTTATTGCTCGAGGCACTGTCTTATCATAACTATACAGAGTGACAGTTGGTGTAACTCAGGTGAAATACCAACACCAGCGCATCCCGGATTCCATGGCTTGTGCCTGTAGTTTTCAACCTGCGCTTAGATCTGAGGCCTCTGCAGACGCTGGCGATGAACTCCCAAGGTCCAGGGTCAGCCGGAGTCGGGCTCTTGCTGTCGCAGGCCGAGTCCGGCCTGAAACCCGCTACATAGTAGCGGCGGGTCAGTCCACCCAACTGCGCGAGACAAAGAGCATTATTTCTTTTTAAACTCTAGCATGGGTAGAAGTTGGCATCGTTGCTGATGGTTCTGAAGAAAACAGAACTCAAACAAAGAAAAATTACAGATGAAGGAAGATAGTTTAATGAAAAATGGACAGCTGACTACTTTCTTGGTGAGGCAAATAGGAAGGCATTCCACTTAATTTGGAAGGCAATTGTGCAAGTTTTCAAAGACTATAATTTGAAAAGGCTTTATATGCAAAAACATGCTGCCAAATTCGGTGCATATGAAGGATTGTATCATAAGGACCAAATAGTGAAACCGAGAAAAGTGTCTTCTCAAGAAAAAAAATTTTTTTTCAGTTACAACTCAGAGGGATTCCATTGTCCAAGCTAGTTGTGGGGTAGCATGTCTAATAGTAAGAAAATCAAAACCATTTGCTGATGGCAAGTTTATTAAGCAAAGTATGAAAAGTATAGCAAATATAATTTCCCCTGAAAAAAGGGAGGATATTCCTAAAATCAGTTTGTCTCACTAGACTATAGCCAGGTGAAATGAAGAAATTGGAAAATCTATTGAAAGAAGTTTGGAGAATAAAGCTGCTAATTTTAAATTTTATGCATTGGCAATGGATGATAGCACTGGTGCTACAAATATGGCTCAACTTGTCATTTTTATTAGTGGTATTGATGATGAATATAATGTCATTGAAGAAATGGCTTCTTTTATGCCATGAAAGGACTCAACCAGGGCTGGTTACAGTGACTCAGGACAGTAATCCTAGCCCTCTGGGAGGGTGAGGAAGGTAGATTGCTTGAGCTCAAGAGTTCAAGACCAGCCTGGGCAAGAGAGAGACCCTGTCACTAAAAAATAGCCCAGCATTGTGGCAGGTGCCTGTAGTATCAGCTGCTCGGGTTGCTGAGGCAAGAGGATCACTTGAGCCTAAGAGTTTGAGGTTGTTGTGAGCTATGAAGTCATAGTACTCTACCTAGGACAAAGACTCTGTCTGAAAAAAAAAAAGAAAAAGACACAACTAAATCAAGAGATTTATATGAAGCAGTAAAAGATAATGTTAAAATGATTTTCTTTGTTGTCAACAGATCTGGTATAGTTGCTGATGGTCCTCAGTAATAGTAGGTAAAAGAGAGGGACTTGTAAAATTAACGGAGAGCGATGCAATTGCATAGTACGTCAATAAAATACATGGGCAAAAGCTTTAAAAATAGACAACATCATGCAGATTGTCATCAAGACTGAATTTCATAGGGCCAGGGGATTGAATCATCACCAATTCCAGGAATTCCTTAAAAGTATTGATGCTGACCAAGGCAACATCATTTACTTTTTAGAAGTAAAATGACTAAGTCGAAGCCAAATGTTGAAAAGATTTCATGATTTGAGACATGTTATCAAGTCATTTATGGTATCAAAAACCAAATTTGTGGGCGGTGCCTGTGGCTCAAGGAGTAGGGCGCCAGCCCCATATACCAGAGGTGCCGGGTTCAAACCCAACCTCAGCCAAAACAAACAAACAAAAAAGCCCCCCCAAATTTGTGCCAGAACTTGATGATGAAAACTGGCTTACAGATTTAGCCTTTGTAGTGGACTTAACCACTCATTCAAATGATTTAAACATGAATCTTCAAGGTGAAAACCAATTTATCAGTACAATGTTTCAAATCATAACAGTGTTCCAAATGAAATTGAAGTTACAATAAGCTCAAATTAAGCCAAACAATTTTATGCTTTTTGACATGTTGTCTAACCACAGTTTTATGAATAGTGAAAAACATGCAGCCTTGCTTTTTTGATATGATAGAAAAATTTGAAAACAGATTTCAAAATTTCCAGGAAAAGAATCAATATTTTGATGCATTTGCAACTCTATTTTCAATTGTAAATACGTTACCTCCCAACTTTCAAACAGACTGCGTAGAGCTGCAATCTGACATTTGACTTAAAGAAAAACTTGATCATGTCTCTTTACTGGACTTTTATAGGTCCTGTCTTCCTGGAGACAAATATCCCTCACTTCACAATCATGCCTTATTCATGTTGTTGCTTTTTGGCAGCACCGACATTTGCGAACAACTATTTTCAAGAATCAAGAACAGTAAGAGTAAAATTAGGACCAGAATATCTGATGAGCTCTTTGAGAACTCACTGAGAATGCAACAACCACTTCTACCAAAACAGATACTGATGCATTTGTTTCTCAAATACAATGTCAAATATCTCACTGGTTTTGTGTTGCCTATTTTTCTTTTACTTTTATTTATTTTTTATTTTTTTATTTTTCTCTTGCTGTTTTTGGCCGGGGCTGGGTTATGAACCCACCACCTCAGGCATATGGGGCCAGCACCCTACTCCTTTCAGGCACAGGCGGTGCCCTTTCTTTTACTTTTATAATAAAAAATATTTTAAAAGCTGTTTTATTTTATTACTTAGATATGTACATTTTCTATATTAGTGATTGCAAACTTTGCACCTCAATGATTTTAAAAGACTCTCAGGGCGGGGCCAATAGCTCAGTGGGTAGGGCGCCGGCCACATACACCAAGGCTGGCGGGTCTGAACTCGGCCTGGGCCAGCTAAAACAACAATGACAACTGGAACAATAACAAAAAAATAACCGGGCATTGTGGCCGGCACCTGTAGTCTCAGCTACTTGGGAGGCTGAGGCAAGAGAATCGCTTAAGCCCAGGAGTTGGAGGTTGCCGTGAGCTATGACAACACTGCACTCTACCCAGGACGACAGTTTGAGACTCTGTCTCAAAAAAAAAAAAGATTCTCAGAATAGGCCACAACATAATTAGGATTATTATGTGAGGACTTTTTTGCTTATCTGTGGTGGATATCATGAAAATTATGAATGAATCTTTTTTTTTTAATTTTGCTCATCAGCTTTCATTAGTGTTTTATATTTAACGTGTGGCCCGGAGAAGTCAAAAGGTTGGACACCCCTGTTCTATACCTACCTCCAAGCGGACTTGCTGGCTTCCTGGTGTGTTTCTCACCAAACCAGACAACTGCCACACAGGTGGTAGAGTTTTGCAGGGTGATTTGAATCCAATCCTGGGCAGGCAAAGCGGAGAAGCGTGTGTCTGTGATACAAGAGCGAGGGCCGGGAAAATCTGCCCGGGGCGGTCATGCGCAGTCAAGCCGCGTGCGTGTGAAGGCCCGTAGGCTGAGTGCCCGCGCCTATCTCCTGCTGTCAGTGTCCAGAGTCAAAAGAATCATGCGAGTAGTGTTGCGCTCTCCTTTTCTCTCTGAGAGCATAAATCATGCATTAGGGGAAGAAATCCAAGATTGTTTTTTGAGGAAAAACTGCAGATACTGACACTCTATACAAATGGTAATCCCAGCTTTCTCTCCAAGGAGTGGAGACTCCCCTGCAGGGGAAAGCTGGGCCTCACGGACGGGGTAGAGTTGGCAGGCAGAAGAAGCAGCAGTTGTTCAAGGTCAGTCTCTCTACTTGGCGGACCCTGGCCTTTAATTCTGGGTCTTTCAATCATACTGCTTATAAAATCTACTACGAAAGAGGTCCAGGCATTCCAGCTTCAATCGGGACAACGTGCTTGGTTCTCTTCTTCCCCCTCATTCCCTTGGTCCCTGGGTCTACCTGGATCCTTTAATTTCATTTCCCACTCCCGGTTTTGCTCTTGCCTCTTGGGAATGATGACAAATTAGGCTAGCTCAGTTTTTCAACCCAATTTGAGTGTGTGCGTTCTCTCTTTTATTAAAATAGTCTTTTTAATTTATCATCTAAAAATTTTCTTTTTGAGACGGGGTCTCACTCTGTTGCTCAGGCTGGAGGACAGTGGGGTCATCACAGCTCACTGCAACCTCAAGCTCCTAGGCTCAAGTGATCCTCCCATCTTAGCCTCCCTAGTAACTGGGACTACAGGAGTGTGACACCACATCTGACTAATTTTTGAATTTTTGGTAGAGATAGAGTTTCACTGTGTTGCTCAGGCTGGTCTTGAACTCCTGGACTCAAGTTATCCTCTTGACTCAGCCTCCCAAAGTGCTGGGATTATAGGTGTGAACCACTGTGCCCAGCCCATACACTTTCTTAAGAACATGTTGTGCTCCCCCGCCTAGCTACTCTGTTTCCTGTCATTCCATCCTGCAAAGATTTGGTGCTTATCAGAACCCCATGAATTACATAATTCCAACTGGTCAAAAGTGATTCAGAAGAACCTTAAGAATTTGAGGGTAGATCAACTCCAATGTTGTGATGCTGAAAAATAAAGTGCCCTAGAATTTTGTAGATAAATGTAAGCTAATCAGCAAATTCTGTTTGAATGTATATTCTTTGGCAGTTCCAAAGAATTACCCCCTATCCCTCTACCCCCTACAAAGCTAGCTGTTAAATAAATGACACATCAGTCTTACAATTGAAGTATTTAACTGGAGAAAACATAGCAAACATACAACTTCTACTAACCCGAGTGCTCTGGAAATATGGAATTCTGGTAATCTGAAACTTCTAGTAGAATTTCTGATTAGAGATAGCCATTTCCTATGATTTGACTCAGCAAATACATTTTTTTTTTGAAAAAGAAAATGGACTACAGGTGCCTGCCACTTGGTCACCCTTGGTAGAGTGCTATGGCATCTTAGCTCATAGCCACCTCAAACTCTTGGGTTCAAGTGGTCCTCTTGCCTTGGCCTCCCAAGTAGCTGGGACTACAGGCGCCACCACAATGCCTGGCTAGTTTTTAGAGATGGCATCTCACCCTGGCTCAGGCTGGTCTCGAACCAGTGAGCTCAGGCAATCCACCTGCCTCGGCCTTCCAAGTGCCCAGCAGGCGCCCAGCCAAACACATTTTAAATAATTTACTTGGAGAATATAATCAAAGATGCAACGTTGTATTTCTTAGTGAAGACATTGTGCTCAGTGAGTGACTTCAATGTGGATCGGGCACCTCTTCGGTGTCTGGAACCAGTGGTGAGCAGAAAGCAGTTTATGTCATTTCTCGAAGGTTCGGCAGGGGTCAGCAATCAGTCACACTTAGAGGCAGGGAGCTTGATTGCACATCTTTACCTTGGGGTTACTCCCTTCCCTGACTTAATGCCCCCTGCCCTTTACTCTAGCTCCGTGGGATTGCACTCACTAAGGAAGCATAGCTTTGGTACACAGATCTGCTTTCTGGCAAACCTGGGCTATGACAACAACAAAAAATGCGGAAAACTAGTGGCCTTTGGGAAGGGGGGAGAGAGAGAGAGAGAGAGAGAAAGAGAGAGAGAGAGAGACACTACTTTGGAGAGAAGAGAAAGGGAACGGTTCTTTTCTCCTAATTGCTCACAACATCTCTCCTCTTTCCCCTCTCTATTAGGTAGGGTCCAACACCAATAACTTTAACAGGAAAAACTTAATATGAAGATGTGTGAACTTATAAAAGATGGTTAATTACAAAAAGAAATGGAAATGAACTCTAAGGGGTTTAAAAGTAGCACATTCAGAGAGCAGGAAGAAGGTACTAAAAACCTATGCCCTGTAAGGGTAAGAATCAGTCCATTGGTGGCAAAGAGACCAGAGGATGTGGCTCAGAAACAGTTATGGGAGCAGCCCAACAGGTGGTGGAGAAACTTCCAGAGATGGCAAGTGGGAGCTGGTCCCCAGGAATGGCCCCTGGGTAGTGAAGAAACTTGCTGGAGGGTGCAGAGGGGCAGAGCTTGTTGATGCAAGAGTCAGAGCTGAGCGGTGCCACGCCTCCTTCTCACAAACTTGGGGCTGCAAGGCCAGGAATAGGAGGAGAAACTCCTTCCTCCTGTTGGGCCTTGAAGTATCACCCCAGACTGTCTCTCATGAAGCCCTAACACCCAGCCAGCTGTCACCAGGAAAATGTCTACAGGGACCCGCTCCAGTACCGTGAGTGCATCAAGGAAAGACGAATTGGAAGCCAAGAGGTAATAAAATGGTAACCGGCACCCCTACTGCCTCTGTGTGAACGTTAAAAGTGTAGACAACATCCATTCCATAATTTCAAGTTTAGAGAGGGAAATAATAAAAATAGATGTTATGGAAATAAAATAGCACCAGTTGGTAATGCAGCTAAGTTTTATTTCTCAGACTTGTCTGTGCTGTTCAAATATTCTAAAAGTAAACATGTACCTATTTTTCTCTGGAAAAAATATAAGGTTCTTATACATTGCAGATTTACTGAATTCTTTAGTAAAAATGCAATTCATTGTTAAACAAATATACCAATAAGTTTGAAAGGGACTTTTAGACATCCATGGGTCTCCAAAGGACGGTGTTTTTGAGGACACGTCAAACAGGCTTCAGTTGGATTATTCCAGAATCTCTGCCCCTGCTGCAAGTTGGACCAGCACTCGCCCTGAAGCTTCTTTTCCAGACCCCACACGAATCACATAACATATAAAAGGCACAAAGTGACAACAGCTCTTGCTCCAGAGTTAGAATTCACCAAGACTGATGTGAACTTTTTGATGTCTTGGACTCTACAGCCGGTTTACCCAGACGTTTGCCTTCTATTAGCTTCGGTAACAATCCTTGGATTTCGCATATTCCTCCTACCATTCCTGGGGAGCTTTATCTCTCACGAATCTCCCTAGGCTTTGAACTTAAGCAACAGCGGTGTCAATGGCAGGTATGGTCCCGCTACCCTGCCTCCCCTCATCTCATTCCCCAGCATCTTTATCCATGCCAGCCGCTACTCAACTGACCCTCCCTTACTCCTGAGAGTTCTTTAAGACTCAATTCAGGCCTCGTCTTCCTAGAAGATCACCTGCTGGAAAGGAGCCCGTGTATACCTTTTGGCATAGTGCATTGTGCCTTATTTTGAAATGATCAGTCCAGTCCTGTTTTCCCAGGATGGTGGGCTTTTGAAAGACTGTCCTCAGAGCATCCTCGCGGCACCCCCCACACTGAGTACAATGACTGGTCTGGAGTGGACCCTCGTCACCTGCTGGCGGTAGGAAAATGTCTCCAAGCCCTGAGTGTCTAGTCCTTTCCCTGCCATGCATGTCCTGGCATGGTGGCGCCTTTGCCAGAAGGAGAACCCTGGGCAGAGGGCCGAGGGGTGCGGGAGTGTGCGTTCTGATGTGAGTGCCAGCTCCTCGTGCTCCTCGTCAAGCTGATATCCGTGAGTTTTAGGCAGATCTGCAGCAACAGACACCTAGACTCCCTCAAATAAAGGTTTTCATGAAAAAACACATGACTAGGAAAAAGGCGAATGTTGCTCCTCCCCAGCACCACTGGTGAGACCTACACATTCCGTCGGACACAGTGGGGAGCCAGGATAGGGAGCTGGGTGTTACTTTCCTAGCTGTCCTTCAAATCTCCTTTCCCTTGCGTTTTCACAAAGTTTGCCACACACTCAAATTGTTACCCATTTATCACTTTCACCGAAAATATATAAACAGGTGAAGCTGAAACGAGATATATGCCTTGGGTTCTCACGCTCATACCCTCAATTTTCCACGCTAGAGACACCATCGCTCACACAATGGTGCGTGCTTCCCCAAGTCGCAAAACACTGTTCACATATGTTAGCTCAGTTGGTCATCACCCAGCACTACACAGAGGGGCCAGATTCAGAAGATGGAGCAGGTTGTTAGGAGCAAGGGCAGGGGGGTGGGTGGATGCCCCCATGGTGTCACAGGCAGGCAGACTGCTCATGGCATCCATGGCACACAGGCCCAATTGGGCCAGCTGAGCTGGTGGGGTTGCAGCCTCCCCTTCACCTGTTTGGCTCTCAGGGAAATTTCCTTAAAAGAACCATGTCAGCTCCCAACACCTGCTGACACATGGCACCCAATAGGCTTACTGAATAAATGAATGAAGACTGGTTTCCCTTTAAGTATTTTCTACTAAACTAATTATATAAGCTCCGCCTGATGAATAGAAACTCTAGCGAAAAAGAATTCTAAATCTAGAGGATGAAGGAAGCTGAGGAAACATATTCAACTCAGACAGACACAGCCTGTCCTACCACCAGCTTCCCTCTCTATATAATCCAATCCCCCTTTCCCTATCCATAGCTGGAACGTTTTTCATCTTGTCCTTTTCTCTTCTCAGATTCTAAATGTGAAGGTGACAACTATTCTAATTGCCTATAGGGCACCCCATATGTGACCTGTGCCAGGGGAACTTCCATCACTTTCTAAAGAAAGGACAGTAGAATGCAAACTCCCCAATTGCTCCGTCGCCTTGCCGAGTTTTCTTGTTACGATTTTAAGGAAATTCAGATTTCCAGATCCACATTTGGCTAACCTTAATGGAATGTAAAATCCTGTTTCTAAGATGATTCTGTTATTCAAGATTCTTGTTCATTAAATGGGGGATCTTGGCTCGGCGCCTGTGGCTCAACGGGTTAAGGCGCCAGCCACGTACACCTGAGCTGGCGGGTTTGAATCCAGCCCAGGCCCGCCAAACAACAATGACAGCTGCAACCAAAAAATGGCCGGGCATTGTGGTGGGTGCCTGCAGTCCCAGCTACTTGGGAGGCGGAGGCAAGAGACTCGCTTGAGCCCAGGAATTGGAGGTTGCTTGAGCTGTGATGCCACAGCACTCTACCCAGGGTGACAGCTTGAGACTCTGTCTCAAAAATAAAATAAAAAATAAAAAATAAATACATGGGTGATCTTGATCATAGATCTACTTTCGTATCTTCAGCTGGGCGGGGGGTGTCAGTACAGAACGGAGAACTTCATACATGGCTGTTGGAAGGAACAACACGTAAAGAGAACCATGAGTCTGGGACTCCGTTTCAACTCTGCCCCTGGTTTTCTGCATGATCTTGAGAAGGTCACTTTACATCTTGGGCCTCAGTTTCCTTAGTGGTAAACTAAAGAGGGTAGGGTGGCTGACATTGATGATAGCTAACCTCCACTGGCCTTTTCTTATGTGCCTGGCGCTGTTCTTGCTTCTCGCCTGCATTGGCTCATTGTGTCTTCAGGATGAGTCCCTTAGGTACCCAGGGATTCTCTCTTTCAGCTCTGGAAAAAATCACCATGCAGGTGCCCCAGGGAAATTTTCCAGAGGACCTAAGTATCTCTGGCTGAAACAGACCTGGTCAGTTTGGAGCACGAAGCCTCATGCTTTAGATCAGTCAACTGTAAAACTCATCCCTTTGAAGATTTACAGTTGCAAATTTGGTTTAAATTTTCTCTCATGTAGTAAAAATTATAAGCAGTAGAAGTGTGTGGAGTGAGCGGTGGGAGAAATGGCCAAGAGGAGAGTGAAGGCTGCTGTTTGCTTCTGGTAGAATCAAGGGAGGCAGAAATCCAGAAATCCACCTGAAGGAGGCTTTCACGCGGCCTGCTATGATCCAGGTGCATCACTACTGGATAATTACCAGCCTAAGTCCAATTATTTTGCCCACTCTCTCGCTTTTGATGCCCTCCAGGATAACAGGTGTGGGATGTGGCCCAAAGGGACATGGATTAACGAAGGGCCATTCCCCAGCTGCCTTGAGAAGCCAAACCTTGGGCTCCATCCAGCTGGGTAGGAAAGTCTGGGCCAGACCAGTTTCCCTCTGACTTGGCAGTTTTGAAGCTGAGCTGTGAACCAAGAATAATTTTGGCCTAATTTGAGAGGAATCGGCATCTTTTAGAACCCCAGAAACAATCTGTTTCTTCTCCATTAATCCCACGCAGTTTCCTCAAGAGCCTCCCCAAACTCACTTGGGGGTATTGGGAGAAACAGTGGGAGGAACAAGCCTTTCTTTCACAGAGCTTTGGATTCATTCATTTGAACCATTCCTTCATTGGGAAGTCTGCTGGTAGAATAATGAACAAATTTCCCATTCATTGTTTTAATATTTGCCATGAAATTCTTGGCCGAATTCTGATGAAAGACTGTCACTCTCTTCAGGCTCCCTTCCATGGAGGAAGAATAAATACATTTCTTTCTTCTCTCCCAGAAGCTGTTTTGGGGAGATCCGGCTCTTAAATGCAGACCCAGGCAAAAGTGGATGATCCTGGTATGTGCTGTCTACCACACCATGGGCACATTTCCTCCTCAAACGACCTTGTACTCCCCTATAAACTCATTTCAACATCTGTCACAATTAAAAAAGGAATTGTGCAAAAAGAAACTACCATACAGTATTGTTCCAAAGACTAAACAAGATGTGAATGGAAAGCTCTTAGCACCATGCCCAGCACACAGAAAACAGTGAGCGTGTCAGTCTCAGACGCATCTGTCTGTTCTGAGCATCTTCATCAGTACCCAGCGTCTCAGCCCTGCTAGAGGGGACCTGGTGGCTGGGATGAGAAGGTTCAAAATTTCAAAGTTAGACTAAAATAAATTTACTTCTCATGTTAAGGATCAACAGCTAAAATGAAATTCTGTCTGTGGGGGATGTCTTTAGAAGGCTGGTTGCTACATTGCTGAGCTTTGAATGTTTGTGTTTCTCCAAATTTATGGGGAAACTTAATCCCTAATGGAACTGGGTCACCAGGGATCCAATGAAGGGGATGTGTGCCCCTTTCTAAGGAAGTTAGGGAGTCTGTTTAGCCCTCTTCCTACTTATGCCGCGTGAGGACACAGCAGGAGGCACCGTCCATGGAGCAGAGAAAGGGACCTTCTAGCAACTTCATACTAAACTTTCCAGTCTTCAGAACTGTATGGAAATACATTTCTATTATCTATAAATGATCCAGTTTAAGGTTTTTTTGTTACAGCATCTTGAACCAACTAAAGCCTACACTGAACTTTATTTTTATGTACTAAATCACACTCCAGTGATGGCCCATGTTTCCGGCATTTCCACAGGGCACACTATTCTAAATATTCTGTCCTACTTTGAGACTACGTGACAATAAGCCTCAGCCCCTGGTACAGAGAAGAGTTCCTTCTCTGTCTTCTCCATCCAATATCATCCTGCTTCTATGATCATCTTTTGCCAAAACAGGGTTTGTTACTGAGAAATTGTGGAATTGAGGTGATGATTGCTTTGGAATCCCTGGCATTCTCTAACTTGGAAATCAGTGATAAATAGATCAGAGTCAGGAGCAATTAGAGTTTGGGGGAGGAAAGTTTGCTATCTCTCCAAAGATGGTGTGTCCATAGCTGCTTATGCAAGGGGCTTTCTTCTCCTGCCATCCTCTACCCTTCCTCCCTCTTTGATGGAAGCAGATTCTGGAGAAAAGAATGTCTTTTTTTTTTTTTACTTTCAATACATGTATTTTATTATTCTTCATTACATTATTCCCCCCCTCCACCCCTCTGTGGTAAGACAGAATTGATTTACAGAAAAGAATACAGAGAATTCCAAAGTTCCTGGTAGAGGGAGAGATTTCAAGTGGGGAGAGAGAAGCTCTCTCCATTCCTCTCCCGGTCTTTCCCCGTCTCCTCCTCTAGGCCTCTAGCCTCAGGGTATATATAGGTGTATGGGTTCCTTGGCCAGGAAA
>CAUYRH010128581.1:0-10522 GCA_963574655.1 Perodicticus potto | reverse complement strand
ATACATTAATGCATTTATGGGGTACAATGTGCTGATTTCATATACAATTAGGAACACTTACATCACATTGGCTTATATATACCTCATCTTGATTACTTAATTATTATGTTAAGATATTTATACTCTACTAATAGATCCGACATGTGCCCTTGCATTATGCACCATAGGTATGATCCCATCATTCATCCTCCCATGATCTGACTTCACCCCTTTCCCCTTCTCCCTCCTTCATCTTGGGCCATAGTTGTGATCTATTCTTCACGTGAAAGTGTGAGTGATTGTAAATTGGTTTCATAACAGTACTGAGTACATTGGATACTTTTTCTTCCATTCTTGAGATACTTTACTAAGTAGGATATGTTCCAGCTCCATCCATGTAAATGTAAAGGAGGTAATTTCTCCATCTTTATTTATTTATGTATTTATTTTTTGCAGTTTTGGGGTGGTGCCAGGTTTGAACCCACCACCTCCAGTACATGGGGCCAGCACCCTACTCCTTTGAGCCACAGGTGCTGCCCTATATATCACTATGTTAATGGTAAATATGTTAAATGTGTTTAATGGTGAATATATATAGAAATACATTTTCAATTTGTTAAAAATTATACTGATACAGTAGTGTTATATAGAAGCAACTTGCTCTTGCTTTATTGTAGTATATCCTTGGGAAGGCTTTTGAGGTTGAAGCTTTTTGGTCACCTTGCTGTTTACAACACGGGGAATGACAAGGTTCAGGGCTGCTGTACAGGCAGCGGCTACATCTACCGACAAGGACAACTTGCTATATTTTAACCTGGAAAGGATAGAGAGTTTATCTTTCAACTCTTGGCTCAGAATTAGATGCAGTTTTGAAATGCTGATGATACTTGGTGTACCTGGAACTTTGGGATTATCATTTTCTAGTTAGGCAAAGAATTGAGGTTTTTTTTTTGGGATATGGCCTTAATGTAACATTATTGAATGTAGAAAGTAAGTTTCAATTATTTTTGTTCCTCATCACTTTTTTTTTTGCTTATGTTTTAAAGTATTTTTTTTCCCCTAGAGACAGAGTCTCACTTTATCGCCCTTGGTATAGTGCCGTGGCATCACACAGCTTGCAGCAACCTCCAACTCCTGGGCTTAGGTGATTGTCTTGCCTTAGCCTCCCGAGTAGCTGGGACTACAGGCGCTTGCCACAACACCTGACTTTTTCTGTTTTGCAGTTTGGCCGAGGCCGGTTTTGAACCCGCCACCTTTGGTATATGGAGCCAGTGTCTTACTTGCTGAGCCACAGGCACTGCCCCAATGTTTTAAAATATTGAGATGTAATTCACATGCCATAAAATTCATCCTTTTTTTTTTTTCCCTGAGACAGGGTCTCAGTCTGTCTCCCAGGTTAGAGTACATGGCTGTCATCATAGCCATTGCAACCTCACGCTCCTGGACTTGAATGATTCTCCTTCCTCAGCCTCCCAGGTAGCTGGGACTACAGGTGCATGGCACCATACCTGGCTAATTATTTTTCCAGTTTTTGTAGAGATGGGGATTTCACTTTTGCTTAGGTTGGTTTTGAACTCCTGTCCTCAAGTGATCCTCCTGCCTCGTCCTTTCAGAGTGCTAGGAGTTAGGAGTACAGGCATGAGCCATCAAGCTAGGCCAAATTCATCCTTTTGTACAGGTGGTAGTTTTCATCTAGTCACAGAATTGTGCAATTGTCACTATCATCTAATTCCAGAAAATTTCATTACTTCAAAAAGAGATACTATACCTGATAGCAGTTACTAGTCATTCCTCTGTCTCCCCTCCGCTCCTGCCAACCACAAATCTACTTCATGATTCTATGGATTTGCTAGTTCTGGACATTTCATATAAATAGGATTCATATAGTATGACCTTATGTGACCATATGACCTTTTGTGTTTGGCTTCTCTCACTTAGCATGTTTCCAAGGTTTTCCATATTATAGTATATATTAGTACATCATATCTTTATGGCCGAATAATTCTATTATATGAATGTAACCACATTTTATCCATTCATCATTTGATAGATCCTGGGTTTTTCTACTTTTGGGCAATTATAAATAATACTCCTATATATTTGAGACAGTTTTGCTCTGGACTAGAATACCATGGCCTAGCCTATGTCACAGCAACCTCAGACTGCTTGGACTCAAGCAGTCCTCCTGCATCAGCCGAGTAGCTGAGATTACAGGTGTGCGCCATCATGCTCAGGTAATTTTTCTATTTATAATAGAGAGGGGTCTTGCTCTTGGTCGGGCTGGTCTTGAACTTTTGACCTCAAGTGATCCTCCTGCCTCCCAGAGTGCTAGGATAACAAGTGGGAGCCACCATGCCCAGCCTGCTAGTAACATTTGTATACAACTTTGGCTTGAACTCCTGTTTTCAATTCTCTTGGATGTATACCCAGGAGGGGAATGTCTGGATCATATAGGGACTCTGTGTTTAACTTTGGAGGAACTACCAGACTTTTGTAGAGCAATTACATTATTTTACATTCCCACCAGGAATGCATGACGGATCCAATTTCTCCACATCTTTGCTAAAACTTATCACTGCTCATCTTTTTGCTTATTGCCATTCTAGCGGGTACTAAGTGGTATCTCGTTGTGTTTTGATTTGCTTTTCCCTACTAATGGTTTTGAGCATCTTTTCATGTGCCCATGGCCATTTGTGTATCTTTGAGAAATGTGTATTTAAATACTTCACAGATTTTTAAACTGGGTTATAAGGGCAGCGCCTGTGGCTCAGCGAGTAGGGCGCCGGCCCCATATACTGAAGGTGGAGGGTTCAAACCTGGCCTCGACCGAACTGAAAAATAAAAAAAGAAAAAACAAACAAAAAATAAACTGGGTTATATATAATATGTTTTTATATTGTTGAATTGTAAAAGTTCTTTATGTATATATTATGGATACTAGTTCCTTATTAGATACATGTTTTGCAAATATTTTCTCCCATTGTGTAGGTTTTTTCATTTTTTTTTTTGCAATATGTCCTTTAAAGCACAAATTTTTAATTTTGATGAAGTCTGATTTGTCTTTACTTTTTTTTGGTTGCTTGTGCCGGTGGTGTCATATCTAAGAAATGTTTTGTAATCTAAGATCATGAGGATTTACACTATGTTTTTTTCTAATGGTTGCTACTGGTCTTATAGTTTTAGCTCTTCTTTTACATTTAAGTTGGTCCATTTTGACTTAATTTTTGTATTAGGTGTGAAATAGGGTTCTAACTTCATTTTTTTGCAGTTTTCTAGTTGTCCTCACACCATTCGTTGAAAAAAGTACTCTTTCTCCTTGAATCAGTCTTGGTAACCTTGTCAAAAATAAGTTAACCAGGCTCGGCGCCCGTAGCATGGTGGTTACTGCACCCGCCACGTACACTGAAGCTGGCGGGTTCAAACACAGCCTGGGCCAGCTGAGCAACAATGACAACTGCAACAGAAAAACAGCTGGGTGTTGTGGCCGGCGCCTATAATCCCAGCTACTTGGGAGGCTGAGGGAAGAGAATCGCTTAAGCCCAAGAGTTGGAGATTGCTGTGAGCTGTGATGCCACGACACTCTACTAGGGGCAACCAAGTGAGAGACTGTCTCAAAAAAAAAAAAAAAAAAAGTTAACCATAAATGTGAGTTTATTTCTGGACATTACATTTTAGTCCATTGATTTATAATGTCTGTCTGTATGCCAGTGCCACATTGTCTTGAGTACTTAATTCGTAGGAGGTTTTGAAATCAAGGTGTATGTGAGTTCTTCAGCTTACTTTAGCTTTCTTTATCAAGATTGTTTTGGCTATTTTATATATGAAGTTTATGATCGGCTTGTAAGCAGCCAGCTTAGAGTTTAACATTGATTGCATTGCATCTACAAATTAGAATGTGTTTCCATGTTAACCATATTTAGTTTTTCTATCCTTGAATGTGAGATATCTTTATTTATCTATGTCTTTAATTTTTTTCAACATTTTGTAGTTTTCAGTGGACAAGGCTTGCACTTCTTTTAAAAATCTATACCCGTAGTATTTTATTTGTTTGTTCAGCTATCAGTTGTTTCTTAATTTCATTTTCAGATTATTCTCTGGTAGCATATAGAAATACATTTGGTTTTTGTGTATTGATCTAGTATCCCACCATCTGGCTGAAGCTCTTTGTTCCAGTAGTGTTTTGGTAAATTCATCAGTGTTCTCTATATACAAAATCATGTCATCTGCAAATAGGGATGATTTTTGCTTCTTCCTTTTCAATCTAGATATCTTTATTTCTTGCTTAATGTCCCTGGCTAGAACTTCTAATGCAGGATTGAATAGACATAAGAACAGATATCCTTGTTTTATTCCTGATTTTGTAGGGGAATTTTCCCAGTCTTTTACTATTAAGATGGTAGTTGTGGGTCTTTCTTTTTCTTTCTTTTTTTTTTTTTTTTTGGCAGGTTTTGGCCGGTGCTGGGTTTGAACCCGCCACCTCCGGCATATGGGGCCGGTGCTCCACTCCTTTGAGCCACAGGCGCCACCCCTAGTTGTGAGTTTTTCATAGATGTTTTTATTAGGTTAGAGAAGTTCTGTTCTATCCTTAGTTTGTTGATTCTCCCCTCCTTTGTGAAAGTGTGTTTGATTTTATCAAATGCTTTTTCTGTGTCTGTTGAAATGGTTATGTGGTTTTTGTCCTTTAATCTGTCAATATATGATATATTACTTTGGTTGGATTTTGGGTGCTAAACAACCTTGCATTTCTGGGATAAATCCTACTTGGTAATGGTGGGTAATCTACTTCAGATGTTATTAGGTTTGGCTTGCCAGTATTTTATTGAGAATTTTTGTGTCTCTGTAGATGTTGGTCTTGTTTCTTCTTTTTTTGATGTCTTTAGTTTTGGTGTCAGGATAATTAATACTGACTTACTAGATTGAGTTGGGAATTGTTTCCTTCTCTTCCTCTTTTTTTTGGAAGAGTTTGTGAAAAAGTGGAATTGGGGAGGGGGAGGTCAGTGAAAGGATACAAAATTACAGGTAGTAAGAGTTATTAAAGGAATTAAGTTCTAGTGTTACATAGCAATGTAGGGTGACTGTGGTTAACAATTTTGTTTTCTAATAGCTAGAGAAGAGTTTGAATATTGGCAACACAAAGAAATGTTTGAGGTGATAGAGAATGCTGATTTGATCATTGCACGTTGTATGTATTAAAATATCACTGTACCACCACCTAAATATGTGCAATTATTATGTGTCAATTTAAAGAATACTTAAAAAAAATGGGTATTCTTTTTTAAGTGTTTGGTAGAATTAACCAGTAAAACCTATCTGTGCTTTGACTTTTGTAAATTACTTGTTTGATCTCCTTATTGGTATGTCTGTGCAGATTTTGTCATTTTGTCAGTTTTGGTTTGTTTTTCATTTGATTTGTTGACATATACATGGTTTTCCCATTTATTTATTTGTAAGGTTGGTAGTGATGTGCCTGTTATTGTTTTTGAGTTGAGTACAGTAGGACTTCCATAGTTGACCACCTCCTTAAGTTGATCTAATTTTCGTAGACCAGACATGCACCACATGTATATATCAGGATGGTAGGCCTAGTTCCTTATGTTGGCCAGTTTGTAATAGTCCCTGGGGGGTTCAGTGTACTGAGATTTTACTATATGTATTTTGAGACAGAGTCTTACTCTATGTCCTGGGTAGAGTGCTCTGGCTTCATAGTTCTCAGTAACCTCAAACTCTTGGGCTCAGGAGATCCCTTGCCTCAGCCTCCCGAGTAACTGGGACTATAGGTGCTTGAAACAATGCATAGCTAGTTTTTTTTTTCTATTTTTAGTAGAGATTGGATCTAAGTTTTGCTCAGGCTGGTCTCTAACTCCTGAGCTCAAGTGATCCACCCACCTTGGCTTTCCAGAGTGCTAGGATTATAGGAGTGAGCCATTGTGCCCAGCCTGGTTCTACTGTATTTTGAATCTTCTGTTTTTTCTTGGTCAGTTTCAGGGTTCACCAGGTTTCGAAGAACCAACTTTTTAAAAATTTTATTTTATTTATTTTATTTTTTATTATTCTTTTTTTGAGACAGAGCCTCAAGCTGTCACCCCTGGATAGAGTGCTATGGCATCACAGCTCACAGCAACTTCCAATTCCTGGGCTCAAACGAGTCTCTTGCCTCTGCCTCCCAAGTAGCTGGGGCTACAGGTGCCCGCCACAATGCTCGGCCATTTTTTGGTTGCAGCCGTCATTGTTGTTTGGCAGGCCCAGGCTGGATTTGAACCCACCAGCTCAGGTGTACGTGGCTGGCGCCTTAGCCCGTTGAGCCACAGGTGCCGAGCCCGAAGAACCAACTTTTAATGTTACGTATTTTATTTATTGTTTTTCTGTTTTCCTACATCATTAATTTTTGCTCAAATCTTTATTCTTGCTTTCTTTTTTTATTTTTATTTTTTGCAGTTTTTGGCCGGGGCTGGGTTTGAACCTGCAACCTCCGGCATATGGGGCCGGCACCCTACCCACTGAGCCACAGGCGCCGCCCCTATTCTTGCTTTCTTTCCACTGCTTTCGATTTAGTTTAGCCTTTCCATATGTTTTAAGGTAGAAGATTAGTTTATTGATTTGAGAAGTTTCCTTTTTTAAAATTAGAGCTTACAGATAAAAATTTTCATCTAAGCACTGCTTTAATTGGATCCTATAACTTATGGTATATTGTTTTCCACTATCTCTTAGTCAATTGCCCAAGGTTTTACATAGCCAAATCAGTTGCAGGACTCCCTTTAGAGCTTGTATTTTGTTCACTAAGCTATACTTCCACTTTTGGAATTAGTGGTGATTCATTTAAATAGAAGGTTAAATATGTTCTCTTCCTAACAGGTGGCTGGATGTGTTTCATACTTGCCATATTCTATTCATATATGAAATGATACTCTTTCTTCTCTTTAAGCCTTGAGATTTAAGCCCTGCTCCCCACTACTAGGACTTTGGCTGGGCTGGGTTTTTAAATGTTTCGTAAGATCCCTGCTGAATCTAAGTACAGCTTTAGATGGTTATTTTGTATTCAGATTATTATTATTATTTTTAAAATAAGAGTCTTGCTCTGTTGTCTGGGGCTGGGATGAAGTGTAGTGGTATCATCATAGCTCACAGCAACCTCAAACTCCAGCTTAAGTGATTCTCCTGGGATTCTCCTGCCTCAGCCTCCTGAGTAGCTGGCACTATGGGTGCATACCACCACACCCAACTATTATTTTTTTTCCTCTATTTTTTGTAGAGATAGGGTCTTGGCTCTTTCGTAGGCTGGTCTTTGAGCTCCTAACCTCAAGCAATCCTCCTGGCTCCACCTCCCAAAATGTTAGGCTTTATAGAGGTACAAGCCACCATACTCAGCCTATATTCAGATTCTGATATGAAAGATGACTTGTGTCCACAGTTTGGTAAATCTTTTTTTTTTTGTTTGTTTTGAGACAGAGTCTTACTATGTCACCCTCAGTAGAGTGCTGTGGCATCACAGCTCACAGCAACTTCTAACTCTTGGGCTTACATGATTCTCTTGCCTTAGCCTTCCAAGTAGCTGGGACTACGGGTGCCTGCCACAACGCCTGGCTATTTTTTGGTTGTGATTGTCGTTTAGCAGGCCCGGGCTGGGTTTGAACCGGCCGGCCTTGGTGTATGTGGCTGGCGCCATACCCACTGAGCTATGGGCACCGCCCACAGTTAGTTAAATCTTGTTCTAGATGGGCTCTTCCTGTGTTGAAGAGCAACTGTTTAGATGTTTTTATGTCAAGTTTTTTCTGTACAGTTGAATTGCTGTGGGACAGTGAAAATAGCTTCTGTTCATCCTTTGAAAAAATGGCCAAAGGAATTAGCATGCCTTTCATGTTTCATCCCAGATTCCGGTTATTATAAAGTAGTAAAAGATGCAACATTTTGGTGTCCTTTACAAAATTTATAATGATGCTGAGCACTTTGTAACTAATCAGTAAATACTTACTAAATGATAAAGGCCTTGATGTAAATTTTGATCTGTCCTCCTTTTCCCTTGTTTTCTTTTGTCTGCTAGGAGTGTGTGGTGATTGTAACCTTTTGAGTTAGAGTTTTAGATTCAAACTAAAACTTTTAAATGAAACTTTATTTTTTTCCTCTCTTCCTTAAAAAGAGAAATTGTATGTCTCAGCATTCTGTGGGTAACCTTGTCTTTAGGTATGGTACTGTTTCTTATTTGAGTAAGTAATCTTAAAATTGTGCAGAACAAAGTCTTGATGCAAGTACTTAGGTGCTGATGATCTTCCTAGGAATCTGATTGAAATGGACAAGATGATTTACTTGGTAATACTCAATTGAATCAGGGACTTTTTAATTGCTCAGTAGCATTACAAGCTTGGGATTTGTAAGAAGTATTTAGCAGACTCCAGAAGGTTGTCACTAAACCATTACTTAATAGTGTCTCTTTGTCCTGTTACTTGAATATGGGTGAAATAAAAAAACCTATAGGTAAAGTGGGAATTGGAGTTCTTGACTCAACGGATATCTGTGTGAGGTCACTACTAATCACTAGGCCAAGTTTTTATACTGGAAATAACTCTTAAATGCCCTTAATTTCTTTATGGTAGTATAAATATAAAGAAATTATATAATTTGCCCCCTATTTTTAAGCAAACAGGTAGTTTTAAGAGGTAAATTAGTATTTTTAGTAACATCACTGAATCATAATAATATATTACATTTGTATAAATTTTTACCATTTTTCAAAATGCTCTTATATACAGTATCTATTATCCTCCAAGTCTGCTGTGGGCAGGACAGATTTGTGTCTTATCCAAATTTTGCAGTTGAGAAAACCATGTAGCTCATGGTTGGTGTTATTTTTTGAGATTGCTTTTTGTTTGGAAAGCAAAGATCTGGTCTTTTGCTTATCAAAACCGGAAACTTTTTTTTTTTTTTTTTTTGAGATAGAGCCTCAAGCTGTCACCCTGGATAGAGTGCTATGGCATCACAGCTCACAGCAACCTCCAACTCAGGAGGCTTAAGTGATTTTCTTGCCTCAGCCTGCCAGGTAGCTGGGATTACAGGCGCCCACCACAGCGCCTGGCTATTTTTTTGTTTGTAGTTGTCATTGTTGTTTGGCGGGCCCGGGCTGGATTTGAACCCGCCAGCTCTGGTGTATGTTGGCTGAACTATAGGCACCAAGTCAGAAACTTGTTTTTTAATATTGAAGGTTTCCTAAGACGTTTTTTGGGAGGCAAGTTATATTACCTGAACTCACAAAAGACCATTTAATTAGAAAAGCTAGAGAGAACAAGAAGATTATTTTAATTATAAAGCAAGGAATCAGTTGATTATAATTTTTTAGAACATGCTTTATGACCATAATGCTTGAATCCATTATACATTTGTCTTCACGCACAGCATCTTTTTTGTGAGTTCAGGATATTGAGAAACAATTAGTAATCAGTTTAAGGGTTGTTGGATTATAGAAAAATCAGCACAGAGGAAATTTGGTGATCTTGAGTAAGTATTTCGTTTTAATATGAAAGAGGATAATGAATAGGAGAGGGTATTCCAAGAAAAGTCTCTATATGCGCCTTGGTTCTTAACTAATAACTATTGAAAAGAATTTTCTGTGGTATCTGATTTTCTTTTTCTCTCCAAAATTTTATCATGAAAAATCATGGATTGTATACTCATTTACCTACCACCTAAATTGTGTAATATTTTGCTTTAATTGCTGTCCTTATTTCCATCTCCTAATCCATCTTTGTTTTTTTTTGAGACAGATTCTCACTATGTCACCCTCAGTAGAGTGCAGTGGCGTCACAGCTCACAGCAACCCCAAACTCCTGGGCCCAAGTGATTCTCTTGCCTTAGCCTCCCAAGTAGCTGGAATCCCAGGCGCCTGGTCATTTTCTGTCGCAGTTGCCATTGTTGTTCAGCTGTACCGGGCTGGGTTGGAACCCGCCACCCTCCGTGTATGTGGCTGGCGCCTTTACCACTGTGCTTTGGGAGCTGAGCCAGAACATGTTTTTTAAAAGCAATTTAGACAAAGATAAAGCATGAAGTTAAAGTTGTCTGTCAGTCTACCATCCTGTCCTTTCCAAATACTACTTTCCAGAGAAAAGTAGATACTTCTTGACTAACCTTCTGGACAAGAGGGTTTTCTTTGAATCCCCCTGATTGATTGATTGATTGATTGATTGCAGTTTTTGGCCGGGGCTGGGTTTGAACCCGCCATCTCCGGCATATGGGGCCGGCGCCCTACTCTTTTGAGGCACAGGCGCTGCCTCCACCCCCATTTATTTTTAATTTGTATATATGATATGCAGTTTTGCTGTATTGACAGATTGCATTATGGTGATGTCAGGGTATCCACCAAGCAACCTCCCATTATTCACTCCCTTCCCTTCCACCCTTCTGAGTCTCTATTGTCTTTTTTTTATTGTTGGGGATTCATTGAGGGTATAAGAAACCAGGTTACACTGATTGCATGTCACTTAGATTTTTATATCTTTGTATTTCTATCTATTGCGGATAACATTTCTCTTTTGATACAGTGTCCACTATCTTGGAT